>ML425113.1:0-42132 GCA_005239525.1 Nicotiana knightiana
ATATATATATATATATATATATATATATATATATATATATATATATATATATCCTCCCTTATTTCTCCTTAACAACTACAATAAGTAAATAATATATATATATGTATTGCGGCGTGCAACCCGATCCCACAAATCCTCCCTTATTCCTCCTGTTGCGGCATTCAATCTGATCCTACCATATAATAATAATATACACATAGTATACGGAAGTTTCATAAAAATTCACACAAGTCCCTTATCGGAAGTCGTATAATCAATGAAGCTCTATTAAATTAATACTACTTAGCGAGACCAAATCGGATATCACATAAAATGCCAATAAGAACAGCTTAAGCCAACAAAAAATGGGAGCAAAATCCTACAGGGAAACAAATATCTTCAACGAGGGAGTATATTATCTAACATATGACAATTAGGCACGGAATTTCAATTAAATATGTAACAGGTAAAAGGAAGAAGGAAAAATAATATAAGGAGAACGGAAGAAAATAAGTAAAACAGGTAAATTAAAGGCGCATAAGTACTCGTCACCTCACGTATACGATACTCACATGGTTTATCACATAACAAATAAGGCAAGGTTTCCTAAATCCTCAAGTCAAGGTTAGACACAACACTTACCTCGATCAACATGCCACTAACTGCTCAAGTACCGTCTTTCCTCTAGATTCCACCTCCAACCCACTCGTATCTAGCCATAATTCACTTAATTACATCAAATATTGCTAAAGAAATCAGTTTCAAGACATAAATTTAGATTTTCCAACATTTCTCCCAAAAAGTCAAAAACTGACCTCGGGCCCGCTTGGTCAAAACTCGAGGTCCGGACCAAAATCTATTTACCCATTCACCTCCGAACCCGTATATGTAATAAGTCTGACCTCAAATCGAGGTCTAAATCCCTAAATTTGTAAAATTCTCAATTCCCCCAAAATCTCTAATTTTTACCCTTAAAGAATAAGGTTTAAGCCTAGGAATTAAATGAATGATAATGAAAATTGAAGAAAACAAGTTAAGAAGTGCAAATCTATGATTTGGTGTTGAATTCCCTCATCAAAAATCGCCCTAGGTCGAGTTCTAGTGAAAGAGGTATGAAAATTTTGAACAATCCCCGTTTTGAAGTCTATTTTAAAACACTTGACCGGTTTTCATTGCGTTCACAGAAGACCTGTCGCGATCGCGATGCACAACGGCCTAAGACCTTCACGTTCGCGAGTCTATCTGCGCGTTCACATAAGGAGCTTCCCCCTGGCCTTCGCGTTCGCAACCCAATGGATGCGTTCGCGTAAAAGAACATGACCCCTCCCCCAGGTCCCATATTCTTTGCGTTCGCGAAGGGTAACACCCCCATTGCTCCGCGTTCGCATAGAGGAAAACCACCCCCTGCCCAATTTCCCCTTCGCGATCGCGTGAGTGGCTTTGCGATCGCGAAGCGCAAGTCGACAGTACACTAGCAACATCAATTACACCAGAATTTCTAATCCCCAACCACCCGTGGCCTATCCAAAACTCACCCGAGCCCTCGGGGCTCCAAATCAAACATGCACGCAAGTCTAAAAAATCATACGGACTCGTTCGTGCGATCAAATCGCCAAAATAACACCCAAAACTACGGATTTAGCACCAAAATCAATGAAATTCTCAAGAACACCTTAAAATTATTATTTTCTCAACCGATGGTCCGAATCACGTCAAATCAACTCCGATTCTTACCAAATTTCACAAACAAGGTACAAATATCATAATGGATATGTACTAGGCTCCGGAACTAAAATACGAACCTGATACCATCAAGATCAGACATTGAGAAACTTCTTCAAAATCAACAATTTTCATTAATTCAATTTTAGTCAAAAATTCATATCTCGAGCTAGGGACCTCGGAATTTGATTCCGGGTATACGCCCAGGTACCATATTTTACTACGGACCCACCGGGACCGTCGAAATACGAGTCCGGATCCGTTTACTTAAAACGTTGACCGAAGTTAACTAAATCACTTTTAAATGCCAAAAAAATTCATTTCTTCAATTTTTCCACATAAAGGCTTTTCGGAAATACACCCGTAATGCGTATGCAAATCGAGACGGGTAAAAATAAGATTTTAAAGGCTAACAAGCGCAAAATAGAATCATAAAACACAAGATGACCCTTTGGGTCATTGCAAAAACACACAAGAAGTCTGGTCGCTATAAATACTTTCAATAATGTATAGGTGACACACATTGAATCTCTATATAGGTCCATCTATATAATCTTGTTGATGAATAATCTAGTACTTTTTTTTAATATGTGCGAGGGAAAGATAATTCGGAACAAAGTCCACACTAAAATTGATAAGAAAAAAGCTAAATATACAAGGTAAGGATAAACTTAACCGTATGATGTCTCTTAAAAAAATGTGCGAGTTTGGTCCAAATCAAATAGTATCATACCATACCATGTTGTTAAGAGTATCTTTGTCTGGCTTAATCCATTAAATGTATCATCGAAAGTCCACTTTTTTGCTATCTTTTTTTGTTTAATTCCACGGTAGATATCATTAGAGAATAAAATCGATACTTTGATTCGGAGAGAAATGAAAGCAAGTCCAAGTTGAGCACTTTTGGGAAACAACTTTAGGCGTCTCATTTTTGTGTTTTGATATTTCTGTGTCTCGAGGCAATGCACAAAAGCATAACTTCTTTGCTTGGACAAAATACACGTAGACTTGCCACTCATTTATCGGCTACCCCTTCCAAAATCCTTATCATAAATACCCCATTCCAAGTCATACACATGCATTTAACATGTATCTTCTTGATCAAAAAGAAAAGAAAAGAAAAGGATATATTTTCTTATAAGAAAAAGTTTTAAAAAAAAAGAAAAAGAAAAAGAAAAAGAGAGAGTACACATTGCGATTTGCAATAGTATATGCATGGGAAAAAAAGGAATTTTAATGGTAAAAAAAGTAAGGGGTTGATGAGGTCTAATGTACCTAGACAAGAGTTTCACGTAAAAGTAAGGGGTTGATGAGTTTAAATACATTGTGTGCACTAACAATATAAAGTAATTTTATCTTATCAAATTAAGCTAACCTACAATTTAATAGGTACGTACGTAACTTTTCATAACAAGCTCGATCAATATGATAATCTAAAAAAAAAGATTGATATTGTGAAAGATTTTTGTTGTAGTGTGGGTTCATCGGAATATGTATAAATGCAACAATGGTATATGTTAGCTCTTTAAATTTGTGATTTTCCTTTTTCTTTTTTGTCACGACCACAAATCCCAACAGGCCGTGATGACGCCTATCGTGAAACTAGGTTAGCCAACCATCACATAACTACACACTTAGTTTAATCAAATAACGCAATATCATTAAATATCAGCATAGCAAGCATGAAAATTTCCTAAGTCTTTAGGCAAATATAAAATAATCTACTGTCTAAACAATTCCCCCAGGACTGGAGTCAACATGGCCACGAGCATCTAAGATTATAACTAACTCTGCTAATGCCTTAATAAATGTCTATGAATCAAATGCTAATACTATAAGAAGAAGGGAAGTGAGGAAGCTGCGGACGCTGAACAACTACCTCGAAATCTCGTAAATGCTGCTAATAACGAATGAATATGGCTACTGCTCCGCACTAGTACCTGGATCTGTACACAGAGGTACAGGGAGTAATGATAAGTAAGTCAACTCAGCAGTAATGAAAATAAATCACAGTCTAAGAATAAGAAATACACAACACAAATACATCAATCCACAAAATAATAAAATGCCACGGCTCAATAAGGTATATAGAAGTTCAAACCAGTTTCCGTAAAAATTCTTTAAAACAAGTATATTTTCCAGTATTTCTCAATAAAACTCCCAAAAATATCAGTTTGAAAAATGAAGTGAATCATAATCAAAACTCAGTAAAATATCATCAAAAATCTGCCCCTCAAGCCATAATCATCACTCATAAATATTCCCTCAGCACTTCACCATCACTATGTAACAGTGACTCAGCACCTCACGATCACTCAGTATCAGCCCCTCGGGCATCCTCATTGTCACTCATGCCTCACAATCACTCGTCACTCGGCACTCGATACTCGCACTCAGTAGGTACTTGCGCTCACTAAGAGTGTGTACAGACTCCGGAGGGGCTCCTACAACTCAAGCGCTATAAATAAGCCAAATCATGGCATCAATCACTCTCAGTCACTCGGCCTCACTCACTCAGAAACTCCCAACATGCCACTCGGGCCATAAATAAACAGGGTTCTCGACCCAAAACAGTATTTTATTTCAAGAATTAATATCAACAAGCGCTGAGTGTCAAAACAATTTATCAGAAAGACTAAGTGTAAAATCATAATTTCTAAGTGAGGAATTATCAGGAAAATAGCCCCCAAGGGGTTAAAACAGATCGGCACTAGGCTCCAAACATGGCTTACATCCCAATTATATCAAAACATATCAATACTATAAAGAATAGACTTTAAAAGCAGTTTCACAATTCAATAGTTGCCTAAAAAGGGAACATACTTCTAAATTTCCAATTCGTGCACGCCCCACACTCGTCATCCAGTATGTGCGTCACTCCAAAACCGTGAAAGGATGTAAATTCTGGGGTTTCATACCCTTAGGACAGGATTTAAAGACATTACTTACATCAAACTAGCCCGAAAATCTACTCTGCAACCCGCTTGCCTCTCGAATCAACTTCCGAGTGCTTCAGATCTACCAAGATCAGATTTTTATCATCAAATTATGCTAAGGGAATGAACTTCAATTGAAAAGTATCAATTTTAGCACAAAACCAGATATTAGCCAAAACCCGACCCTCGGGCCTGCGTCTCAGAACTTGACAAATTTTATACCAAAATGTTCTTCATCATCTCACGAGTTCGTACATATAAAGAATGCTAAAATCAGAGTTCGTTTGACCCCTCAACTCGACCCCTAAAGGTCTCATAATCTCAAGCCCTAACTCCATCTTTTTCTACTGATTTTCATAAATTAAACACTGATATTTGATCCTTAATCACATATAATCGAGTATTAGGGTCCAAAACCCTTACCTCAATGAATAACAATGATTTCCTCTCTTCAAAATCGCCTCAAAAGCTCTCTTTCCGTACAAAAACGGTAAAAAAGTGGGTATTGGTCGTGGAGGGTTTATTTTTATACTGTTCAGAATTTTCGCGATACTATTCACGCATTTTACTGTTCACCCGAGCTACTATTCACCCGAGTTACTGTTCATCCGAGTTACTGTTCACCCGAGTTACTGTTCATGCTGCTGTGAAAAAAATGCAGCAGCTTTTCTTCTAGTCTAAATTGATCCGTTAACCTTTTGAAATCCACCAGAAGCCTTCGAAAATCTCAAGAAATATACCAATACGTCCCATAAAATCATTCGAACTTAGTCGAGCCTTCGAAACACCAAAAACAACATCAAAACACCAAAATCACATCAAATTCAAGCCTATGAACTTTGAAATTGCTAAATTCCACGAACGACGCCGAAACCAACCAAAATACATTCGATTGACCTGAAATTTTGCACACATATCCAAAATTCTATTACAAACCTGTTCCAAATTCGGGAATTTCATTCCGACCCCGATAGCCTATTTTACACTGTCGATCGGAAATCACCAAAAACTAACTTTCGCCAATTCAAGCCTAATTCTACACCGGACATCACAAAAATATTTCGAACACACTCCTAAGTCTCAAATCACCTAACGAAGCTATCCGAGCCATAAAATCTGCATTCCGAGATCGTTTACGAATAAGTCAACTCTTAGTTGATTTTTTCAACTCTAAAGCTACTTTTAGAGGCTAAGTGTCTTAACTCCTTCTATAACCACTCCGAACCTGAGCTAACCAACTCTAACACATCCTAAACAGTATAACCAACCTATGACGAGGTAATAACAGCAAATATAATACAAATTTTGTGTAACGACCGACCGGGTCGTTACATTCTCCCCCTCTTAAACAAACGTTCGTCCTCGAACGGGTCTAGAAACATACTTGGAGTCTCAAACAAGTGAGGATATCTGCCCTGCACCTCCCGCTCAGTCTCCCAAGTAGCCTCCTCTACTGCCTGACCTCTCCACTGAACCATCACCGAAGCTATATCCTTGGACCTCAACTTTCTGACCTCGCGAGCCAAAATAGCCACTGGCTCAACCTCATATGACATATCATTCTCGAGCTGAACTGTGCTGAAGTCCAAGACATGAGACGGGTCACCAAAATACTTCCTGAGCATCGACACATGAAATACCGGATGAACACTCGACAAGCTAGTTGGCAAGGCAAGTCTATAATCCACCTCCCCAACCTTCCGAAGCACCTCAAAAGGACCAATAAACTGAGGACTCAGCTTTCCCCTCTTTCCGAACCTCATAACACCCTTCATGGATGATTCCTTCAGCAGTACCTTATCACCTTCCATAAACGACACATCCCAAACCTTTCGGTCTGCATAACTCTTCTGCCTAGACTGCACCGTGTGAAGTCGCTCCTAATTCAACTTCACCTTTTCCAACACATCCTGAATCAAATATGTGCCCAATAGATTAGCCTCACCGGGCTCGAACCAACCAACCGGAGATCTACACCTCCTACCATATAAAGCCTCATACGGGGCCATCTGAATACTGGACTGGTAGCTTTTATTATATACAAACTCAGCTAATGACAGAAACTGATCCCATGAACCACCAAAATCAATCACACAAGCACGTAACATGTCTTCCAAAATCTGAATAGTCCTTTCCGACTGCCCGTCGGTCTGAGGATGAAATTCAATTCTCAACTCTACCTCAGTACCCATACCTCTCCGTACGGACCTCCAAAATTGAGATGTGAATTGTGTGCCTCTGTCAGAAATGATAGAAACTGGAACCCCATGCAATCGGACAATCTCCCAGATGTAGATACTCGCTAACCGCTCCGAAGTATAAGTAGTACTGACAGGAATGAAGTGCGCAGACTTGGTCAACCTATCCACAATGACCCAAATAGCATCTAAACCCTTCAAAGTCCGTGTAAGTCCAACTACAAAGTCCATAGTGATCCGCTCCCACTTCCACTCCAGAATATCTAACCTCTGAAGTAACCCACCTGGTATCTGGTGCTCATACTTGACTTACTGGCAGTTGAGACACCGTGCTATATACTCAACAATATCCCTCTTCATCCGCTTCCACCAATACTGCTGTCTCAGATCCTGATACATCTCCGCGGCACCCGTATGAATGGAATACCGCGAGCTGTGAGCCTCTGCTAATATCAACTCTCGAAGACCATCCACATTGGGCACACAAATACGACCCTGCATCCTCATAACACCGTCATCACCGATAGTCACATCCCTGGCATCATCCCGATGGACCCTATCCTGAAGTACTAACAAATGCGGATCATCATACTGCCGAGCTCTAATCTGATCATAGAGGGAAGACCTGGAAGCCATGCTAGCTAATACCCGCGGAGGGTCTGACAAATCCAATCTCACTAACTGACCCGCTAAATCCTGAACATCACGTGCTAAAGGTCGCTATGCTACTGAAAGGTAAGCTAGACTCCCCAAACTCTCGGCTCTGCGACTCAAGGCATCGGCCACTACATTAGCCCTTCCCGGGTGATACAAAATAGTAAGGTCATAATCCTTGAGAAGATCCAACCATCTCCTCTGCCGCAAATTCAAATCCTTCTGCCTCAGCAGATACTGCAAGCTACGATGATCAGTGAAAATCTCACACTGTACCCCATACAAGTAATGCTGCCAAATGTTTAAGGCATGAACAATGGCAGCTAACTCAAGATTGTGCATTGGATAATTCTTCTCGTGCACCTTCAACTGTCTAGACGCGTAGGCAATCACCCTACCGTCCTCTATCAACACCGCTCACAAGACAACTCTAGAAGCATCACAATAGACTGTGTAAGAACCCGAACCAGTAGGCAAAACTAGTACCGGAGCTGTGGTCAATGCTGACTTAAGCTTCTGAAAGCTCTCCTCACACTCATCGGACCATATGAATGGAGCACCCTTCTGGGTCAATCTGGTCAATGGTGAAGCAATATAAGAGAATCCTTCCACAAAGCGACGGTAATATCCCACCAAACCAAGGAAACTCCTAATATCTGTAGCTGAGGACGGTCTGGGCCAACTCTGCACCGCCTCAATCTTCTTCGGAGCAACCTGAATACCCTCACTAGACACCACGTGCCCCAAGAAAGCTACTGAACCAAGCCAAAACTCACACTTGGAGAATTTTGCATAAAGCTTCTCCGCCCTCAACCTCTGCAACACAATCCTCAAGTGTTGAGCATGTTCCTCCTGGCTACGGGAATAAACCAGGATGTCATCAATGAATACAATGACGAAAGAATCAAGGTAAGGCTGAAACACGATGTTCATCAATTGCATGAACGCGACTGGGGCATTGGTCAGCCCAAATGACATAACCATAAACTCATAATGACTATATCTGGTCCTGAAAGCAGTCTTCAGAATGCCAGAGTCTCGAATCTTCAATTGGTGATACCCCGACCTCAAATCGATCTTGGAGAACACCCTAGCTCCCTGAAGCTGATCAAACAAGTCATCAATACGGGGCAAAGGATCCGGTTCTTCATCGTAACCGTATTCAAATGCCTATAATCAATGTACATACGCATGGATCCATCTTTCTTCTTCACAAACAACACCGGTGCACCTCAAGGTGATACACTCGGCCGGATGAACCCCTTATCTAAGAGTTCCTGAAGCTGCTCTTTCAATTCTTTCAACTCCGCTGGTGCCATATGTTAAGGTGGAATATAGATAGGTTGGGTGTCTGGCACCAAGTCAATACCAAAATCAATGTCCCTATCAGGTGGCATGCCTGGCAGGTCTGCAGGGAATACGTCCGGAAAATCATGGGCCACAGGAACAGAATCAACAGAAGGGGTCTCACTACTAACATCCCTCACGAAAGTAAGATAAGATTCACATCCTTTCTCAACCATACGCTGAGCCTTCAAATAAGAAATCACTCTGCTAGGCACATGCTCTATAGACCCTCTCCACTCAACTCTCGGAACTTCGGGCATAGCCAGGGTCACGGTCTTAGCGTGACAATCAAGAATAGCATGACATGGTGATAACCAACCCATGCCCAGTATCACATCAAAATCAACCATACTAAGTAACATCAAGTCCACTCAGGTCTCCAGACCCCCAATATATATAATACACGACCGGTCCACACGGTCCACAATAATAGTATCGCCCACCGGAGTCGAAACATGAACATACGTAACTAAGACTCCGGGGCATATTCAGAAAGTGAGAAAAATATGATGAAACATAAGAGTAGGTGGAACCATGGTCAAATAAAGCCAAAGCATCATTATGACAAACTGAGATAGTACCTGTAATCACCGCATCTGAGGCCATAGCATCAGGCCTAGCCGGAAGTGCATAAATACGTGGCTGGCCTCCACCTGCTCGACCTCCCCTCTAGGGCGGCCTATAGTTGTCTGACCACCACCCCTGGCTGCCTGAGTAGGTGGTGAAGTGACTGGGGATGAAGTCGAGGGATGAACCCTCTGCTGAGATGATCCACTAGCACGACGAGGGCAAAACCTCTATCCATGACCAACCTCTCCACACTCAAAGCAACTACCTGGAGCTGGAGATGGGGACTGAAGGGAACCCCTGCCACCATGATAACCACCGGACGAACCATGCATAGAGGAACCCTGATATGATGATGCTCTGGAGGAGCTCTGAGTTGGAAGGGCGCTAAAAGATGAACGGCCCTGATGAGAGCTGCAGGAACCCTGCCCCGAAGATGCGCCACTATAGGTTGGGCGGACTGGCTGTGGAGGTTTAAATGGACGACCTCTGCTATCTTGAAATTTCCCTCTGGAAGGGGCACCACTGAAGCTACCTGATCACCGAGGCCTCTTGGCCTCCCTCTCTTCACGCTCCTGCCTGCGAACCGACTCAATGTCCCGAGCTATGTCAACAACCTGCTCAAATGTGGCTCCAGACACCCTCTCTCTGGTCATCAAAATGCGAAGCTGATATGTGAGACCATCTACAAACCTCCTGATGCTTTCCCTATCAGTAGGGACTAACTCCGAAGCATGTCTAGCCAACTCGGAAAACCTCATCTCGTACTGAGTAACTGACAACTCTCCCTGGCGTAGCTTCTCAAACTGTCTGCGTTGCTCCTCTCTGTGGGACGGAGGAACATACTTCTCCAACAAGAGCGTGGAGAACTTATGCCAGGTGAGTGGTGCTGAACCAACCAGCCTACGCCTCTCAAATGCCTCCCACCAAGTGAAAGCAGCACCAGCAAACTGAAATGTAGCAAATGAGACCCTGATAAATACCCGCAGTACGTAGTATCCTCTGGCACTTATCTAGAAACCTTTGGTATCCTCGCCCTCTGTACTGCTGAAAGTCGGAGGCTGAAGTCTGCTGAACCTCTCCAGCCTGCGCTGATCATCCTCAGGCATAGCAGGAACCACATAGTCCTGAACTAGGGCAACCGACTAGGCTGGGACTACCCCCGGTGCCGGAATACCCTGTACAGCTGGCTCAGGTGTCCGGGCAGCTGGAGTCTGAATGCCTCGCGCGGCCAGAGCTGCAGTGGCAGTAGTAGACATAGCAACTTCCTGAGCTAAACTGGTACATACCGTCAATATCTGAGCCAGAGTCTCCTGAAGAACCAGAATAACAATAGGCACTGCTGGTGCCTGAGCTTGTCCCGCTGGAGTACCCTCGGCGGGAAACTGATCCTGAATGACAGGGGGATCCTGTGGTACTATCCCGGCTGCTGCACAGGCTGGTCCCCTAACTCCACCACGGCCCCGACCCCTTGTGGGTCTGGCTGGTGTCTGCCACCCTAATCGGTATTGCGTCTCCTCACCATCTGTGAGAGAATGAAACAACATAAGTTTAGATTTCAAGAACCAATAGATTGGCACGAAAGAGTTCAAGAAAATGAAATTTCTTTTTTCCTAAGAGTTCTGCAGCCTCTCGAAGATAACTACAGAAATCCCCATACCGATCCGCAAGACTCTACTAAAACCTGCTCATGATCGTTGAGTCCTATGTAACCTAGAGCTCTGATACCAACTTGTCACGACCCCAAATCCCAACAGGCCGTGATGGCGCCTATCGTGGAACTAGGCTAGCTAACCATCACATAACTACACACTTAGTTTAATCAAATAACGCAATATCATTAAATATCAGCATAGCAAGCATGAAAATTTCCTAAGTCTTTAGGCAAATATAAAATAATTCAATGTCTAAACAATTCCCCTAGGACTGGAGTCAACATGGTCACGAGAATCGAAGAATACAACTAACTCTGCTAATGTCTTAATAAATGTCTATGAATAAAATGCTAATACTATAAGAAGAAGGGAAGTGGAGAAGCTGCGGATGCTAAACAGCTACCTCGAAATCCTGTAAATGCTGCTGATAACGAATGAATATGGCTACTGCTCCGCACTAGTATCTGGATCTGTACACAAAGGTACAGGGAGTAATGATGAGTATGCCAACTCAGTAGTAATGAAAATAAATCACAGTATGAGAATAAGAAACACACAACACAAATACACCAATCCACAAAATAATAAAATGCCACGACTCAATAAGGTATATAGAAGTTCAACTTGTTTCCATAAAAATTCTTTAAAACAAGTATATTTTCCAGTATTTCTCAGTAAAACTCCCAAAAATATCAGTTTGAAAAATGAAGTGAATCATAATCAAAACTCAGTAAAATATCATCAAAATCTGCCCCTCGGGCTATAATCATCACTCATAAATATTCTCTCAGCACCTCACCATCACTCTGTAACAATAACTCAGCACCTCACGATCACTTAGTATCAGCCCCTCGGGTATCCTCGCTGTCACTCATGCCTCCCAATCACTCGTCACTCAGCACTCGACACTCGCACTCAGTAGGTACCTGCGCTCACTGGGGGTGTGTACAGACTCCGGAGGGGCTCCTACAGCCCAAACGCTATAAACAAGCCAAATCATGGCATCAATCACTCTCAGGCACTCGGCCTCTCTCATATCATAACATCCTCACAATATTGGCCCTCGGCCTCACTCAGTCAGACACTCTCAACATGCCACTCGAGCCATAAATAAACAGGGTTCTCGACCCAAAACAGTATTTCATTTCAAAAATTAATATCAACAAGCGCTGAGTGTCAAAACAATTTATCAGAAAGACTGAGTGTAAAATCATAATTTCTAAGTGAGGAATTATCACGAAAATAGCCCCCAAGGGGTTAAAACAGATCGACACTAGGCCCCAAACATGGCTTACAACCCAATTATATTAAAACATATCTATACTATAAAGAATAGGCTTTAAAAGCAGTTTCGCAACTCAATAGTTGCCTAAAAAGGGAACATATTTCCAAATTTCCAATTCGTGAATGCCCCACACTCTTCATCCAGTGTGTGCGTCACTCCAAAACCGTGAAACGATGTAAACTCCGGGGTTTCATACCCTCATGACAGGATTTAAAAATATTACTTACCTCAAACTAACCCGAAAAGCTACTCTGCAACCCGCTTGCCTCTCGAATCAACTTTCGAGTGCTCCAAATCTACCAAGATCAGATTTTTATCATCAAATTATGCTAAGAGAATGAATTCCAATGGAAAGTATCAATTTTAGCACAAAACCCGAAATTAGCCAAAACCCGACCCCTGGGCCCGCGTCTCGGAACTCGACAAATTTTATACCAAAATATTCTTCATCATCTCACGAGTTCGTACATATAAAGAACGCTAAAATCGGAGTTCGTTTGACCCCTCAACTCGACCCCTAAAGGTCTCATAATCTCAAGCCCTAACTCCATCTTTTTCTACTGATTTTCATGAATTAAACATTGATATTTGATCCTTAATCACATATAATCGAGTATTAGGGTCCAAAATTCTTATCTCAATGAAGAACAATGATTTCCTCTCTTCAAAATCGCCTCAAAAGCTCGCTTTTCGTACAAAAATGGTAAAAAAGTGGGTATTGGTCGCGGAGGATTTATTTTTATACTGTCCAGAATTTTTGCGGTACTGTTCATGCATTTTACTGTTCACCAGAGTTACTTTTCGCCCGAGTTACTGTTCATCCGAGTTATTGTTCATGATGCTGTGAAAAAAATGCACCAGCTTTTCTTCTAGTCTAAATTGATCCGTTAACCTTTCGAAATCCACCCGAGGTCCTCAGAAATCTCAACAAATATACCAACACGTCCCATAACATCATTAGAACTTAGTTGAGCCTTCGAAACACCAAAACAACATCAAAACATCAAAATCACATCAAATTCAAGCCTATAAACTTTGAAATTCCTAAATTCCACCAACGACGCCGAAACCAATCAAAACACATCCGATTGACCTGAAATTTTGCACACATATCCAAAATGCTATTACAAACCCGTTCCAACTTCCGGAATTCTATTCCGATCCCGATAGCCTATTTTCCAATGTCGATCGAAAATCACCAAAAACTAACTTTTGCCAATTCAAGCCTAATTCTACACCGGACATCATAGAAATATTTCGAACACACTCCTAAGTTCCAAATCACCTAAAAATCTATCCGAGCCATAAAATCCATATTTCGAGATCGTTTACCAATAAGTCAACTCTTAGTTGACTTTTTCAACTCTAAAGCTACTTTTAGAGGCTAAGTGTCTTAACTCCTTCTATAACCACTCCGAACCTGAGCTAACCAACTCTAACACACCATAAATAGTATAACCAACATATGACAAGGCAATAACAATAAATATAATGCAAATTCTGTGTAACGACTGACCGGGTCGTTACATTTTTGAAGGAAAAAAAATCTCATAACAACATTAGTTTCTTTTAAGCTTGACAATGAAATTTGATGCTTGCAATATGAAGAGTTTTCTTATGCAATTTATAGCCTGCTTGGCCAAACTTCTCCCAGGTCAAAAGTATTTTTTTTTACATAAAAATTTTTTTTTTCAAAGTTGAAGTGTTTGACCAAGTTTTTAAAAGAAAAAATAGTGTTTTTGATCGTAGAAGCCGAAAAAAGTAGCTTCTCCTAAAAAGCACTTCTTTGAAAAGTATTTTTGACAAAAATACACTTAAAACCACTTTTTAGAAACTTGGCCAAATACTAATAGCTTGTTTGTTTGGCCAAGCTTCTAAAATCAGCTTATTCTGAGAAGTGTTTTTTGTCAAAATCGTTTTCTAAAAAGTACTTTTGGTGAGAAGCAGTTTATGTTTGGTTAATTAATTTGAAAAGCACTTCTGAGCAAAAATTTGTGTTTGGCCAAACAGTAAAAAAAATAAGTGTTTGTAAGTGTATTTTTCTCAAAAGTATTTTTCATAAAAGTGCTTGCTACGTTTTCTGCTTCTCCAAAACTGCTTCTGCTTCTGCTCAAAAGTACTTTTTTTCTTCAAAAAGCTTGGCCAAACACTTTAACATTGAAAAAAAAAGCATTTTTTTTGGCCTTGGAGAAGGTTGGCCAAACAAGCTATAAATTGCTGCTCATAAGTGCTTTTAAAATTAATTAACCAAACACAAACTATTTCTTATCAAAAAGTATTTTTAGAAAAAAATACTTTACAAAAAAATATTACATCCCTACCTTATGTTTGTCTTGAAACGAAAATTTCATACTTGCTGACAAGGATCCCATATATCCTACCTGGCTTTGCTGCATTCTTTTGACCTTAAAAGCTATAAAAAGTTAGTTTTAGAAACTAAGGGATAAAAAGGGCTCCCAAAAAAGCACAAGTAACATGAGGACTGAGGAGATAGAACATATAGCTTTATAATAATTGATAATAAAATAATAATAATTACACTTTAATAAATATATTATTTCTAGATGATTTAATTAAGTTATATCCAGTGACAATGTAATGAATTTTTTCTACTATTAGTGTATTTAAATATGGTGAAGAAGTGTACGTACTTTATTTTCAGGTTATTTATATTATTTATTATGAGCAGCAGCTACATGCAATAACCTTGTAAATGACATGTTAGTTAAAAAAAAAAGAACTTTACAGTATCATTGTATAGAGTTAATTTTTTGCAAAAACATACACCAAAAAAAGATGAAAATTGTATATCATGTCTGCAAAACATAAAAAGTAAAAAAGAAGCCAAAAAGTCAAGCCACAGTCTCGAGCATAAGAATAAGAAGCTAAAAGGTAATCCACTCAGTCACTGATGTCAATTGTTTAGTTTGACAGCAATGTATATTAGTATTAGCAAATAGTTAATTTTTTTAATAAAAAAAGTACTACTATTAGCAAATTATATTTTTTTTTTTAAAAAGCAAATAGTGCATTTTCTTTTATGTTTTTGTCAGTTGCCTTATGCGTTTAGTCGAGGAGTTCTTCTTAAAAAGATTAAAGGAAGCAGGGCTATAACTTAACATATTAATGAAACAAAAAAAAAAAAAAAAAAAAANACATATATTGTTTGAATTTTATTTTAACCTATGTACTCCTACTTAAATTCTTAACAATATAAAGGTAAAAGATAAGTTGAAATAGTTGAAAGTGTTGTCCACCACAATCGAGGAAGATGTGGAGTTCAACGTCGGAAATGGAATACCAGAATATTTTTGTAAGCAGTATATATTTAAAAGGTTGAAAAAAATGAATTCTCGTTGAATTGTCTAATTGTGTCTCTGTAATATTAAATTTACAATTATATGATTTACTTATATCATAAAATTAGTAAAGACTGTATCTCATCTGATACATTATTCCGATGTTGAAGCATATTTTGGCTCTAGTCTTTCCCTCCTTTCCACCAAAAGATAAAAAGTTGGGTATCTGAAAAATATCGAGATCCTTTCACCTAATGCATTAAGATTTTACTTATGGCGAATAAATGCAATTTAACTTACTATAACCAAGTTGTCCGTCTTATTTTAATTTTCAAGCAACTCATTTCACACCTAGATCCATCGGTTTTGTGGCCATTATAATTTTTTTTAGTTTCATTATTTGTAGAGTCGTTTTTTTCCATTTAAATTGCAGGGGTTACGTTGAACCATTTTCTCTACGCACCTATTAGAAGAAATTACTTGTAGCCAGGGGTGGAGCTAGATGCATGGGCGGAAGGGGATTCCTTCGATCGAAAATTATACTGTATATATAAGGTTAAGTTTTTGATCACGTATAGTGGCGAAGTTAGGAATTTACTAAAGGGTGTTCAAATTTGAAATAAGTGAAAAAAATTCTCCGAGAAAGGGTATTCAATATATGTTATATACTTTTAAAATCTAATACTTTACCTATATACGCAGTGTAATTTTCCGACGAAGGGTGATCAGTTGACTACCCTTCCTTGCAAGTAGCTTCGTCCATGGTCACGTGTGTGTGTGTATATATATATATATATATATATATATATATATATATATATTAGATGTTGAATCCTTTAACTTATTTGCATCTTTGAATTTCTTTGGTGAAAAACATGTTTTTATTACCGCTTGTAGTTATCTTTTTTAGGAGGCGTAAATATATAAAAATTCTTGTTATATGTTTAAAAATTGAATTTATTGGCCTTGAGAAAAGGGTAAACAACTGATATTGTATTACTTGGGATGTACAAATCGAACCGAAAAATCGCATCAAATCGAAAAGTCAAACTAAATCGATTAAAAAATTTGACTAGGTTTGATTTGATTTGGTTTGGTATTGAGTAAAAAATCCGAACTAAACTGATATATACATATATAACTTTTATATATACTAAGATTTTATATAGAATTTTCTTTTTAAAATGTCCTAAAATATTTGGAATTCTCTTACGGGATATAATATTTAATAAAAGATGAAGTGCTTCATATTTATTAACCTTGAATAATGAATTGTATGATTACTTTCTTTTCAAGTGTTATTAAAATGCATCAATCTCTTTGTTCTTCCATATTCATATGTCAAGATCTATTAAATTCTTATATCTATTTCGAATATGAAGTATTTATTATTATTTGGGTATCATATTGATTTTTATGTTTAATTTTTAAATTCGGTTAACCTTGAAAGTGTACATCAATGTAAAATTATTGCATACGACTAAAAAATAACTCTCATGTGTTACTAACTAAATTTTCCTATAAGAATATTAATATTTTTTAAATTTTTATTATGAAATTATTTCAATCTTACTTTGTTAAATTTTTTATAAGTAAATATATGTTAAGTAACAAAAAACATAAAAAGCCTCTCCAAAACTGATCAATCCAAACCGATATAATGAGTTTAGTTTAATTTTAATAATACCGAACTAACTGTGTTCATGTACACCCCCAACGTATTACATAGAGTTTAGGAAATCTTAACTTTCACACCGTTTAAGACTTTACGTAGCAGGAAAAAGGTTCTTATCCTGATCCAGAGATGTTAACCTCCATAATCTATCTCAATTTCAGCAAAGAATCTCAATCCCAAAAGTAGCCATAACACTTTTGACCTTTTCAACCTTAACCGCCAATTCCAACCGGAACCAACCTTAACCGCCAACCCCACGGGTAGAGTGTGGTCAAATACGCAAATTTAATTGATTCAATCTTTTAAAGTTTTTAATATTAAAATTATAATATTCTTAAATAATAGGTCTAAGTCTAATATTTGTAGAAAATTTAGTGGGTGTTAAGATAAATATTTATTACGTTTAAAATATCGAGTTATGATGAATGAATTGCATTCGGCACTGAATATGATGGAATGGACATGAACTTTCTACTCTTAATCAAATGTTTCAAGTTCAAGTTTTTAGAGTGAGAAAACTTCTGATAGATCTCATGCGACCTGATTTTATGCAACACGAATCTTAATTTAAAAACCACCAAGAGGGGAAGGAGTTGTTTGTACATTTTGTATAAGCCGCTTTCTTGGATAAAAATCCAAACTTTTCTTTCTTAAAAATTAATAATAACTCCTAGAATAATTAAGATGCAAGACAGGAATGTGATAGACTGAAGGAGGCTGCAATTTGCAAAGGAGAATAGAAAGAACAAAAAAAGCTAGTCTCTCTATCCTCTATTCCTCTTCAATTTCCCTTCTATGGGAATTGGATTTTGGGTGGTTTCAACATCACAGCCACCATTTCTAAAATTACTTCCTTCATCAAATATACCCCTATGAAATCCAAGACCCCAGTATAAAGCTAAATATTCTTTTAATAATTAATCATTTCCACTTTTATTATATCTACTATATAAAAGACATTATAATTTTCCTCAAATTTGCAACTTTCTTAGCTGAGCATTCAAAAACAAGAATCAGAACATAAGTACAATAACAAGAATACAACTCATCACCATTTTTCCTCCTTTCAAGAATGCTTTCTTATACTTGCATTATCTTTTTCTTCTTCATCTTCTTCTTAACCTTATCTCCTCTTATTATAGCTACCTTTAATCTTACTCTTCCTTATCAACACCCCTTTCCTGAAGATGTTGTTCAAGAAGTAAAGAGGTGAAATGATTTTATTTATTTTTTTGTTTTAATTCTTCACCTGTATTTTGCTCATAACTGCCTTATCTCTTCTGCATTTCTCTATTTTTTCACATATGATTCAAACATTTAATCTTGGTTTTGCTCATATTACATACACAACTTTCTTGAATTCAGGAGCGGATACATCTTACGGTAATCGGTATCACGTGACTTCGCTTCATCGAAATTTTTAATAAATATGTATATATAGGTAGTATACAAAATGAAGATATTGGGTATAAATATAAAATATAATACCGTTTTTCATTATAGTAATTTATTCATTCATTTATTTTTTTTAAATTTTGACACCTCTTGTGCCCCTGCTTGAATTGGCTCTTTTTGCTAATGCATTTTGTTTTTCGCAAGATTTTTTATTAATACACAGTATCTCTTATACTTTCCTTTTTTTTGGGTGATAGGAGGGTCAATGAATCCGTTGCAAGAAGACAAATACTCGACACTACAGTAACAAATTTCCAATGTTTTACCGGCAATCCAATAGACGATTGCTGGAAGTGCGACCCAAACTGGGCGAACAACCGCCAGCATCTCGCCGACTGTGCTATTGGGTTCGGTCATGGTGCAGTCGGAGGAAAAGACGGCCGGTATTACCTAGTCACCGATCCCTCCGACTTAGACACGGTGAACCCAACCCCAGGAACTCTCCGGCACGCGGTGATCCAGGACGAACCTCTTTGGATCACCTTCGCCGGAGACATGGTCATAACACTAAAACATGAACTGATGATAAATAATTACAAAACCATCGATGGGCGCGGAGCTAACGTGCATGTTACAGGGGGTGGATGTATAACTTTACAATATGTCTCAAATGTGATCATACATAATATACATGTATACAATTGTGTTCCATCTGGAAATAGTAATATAAGGCAAAGTACAACTGAGGTTGGATGGAGAGGCATGTCAGATGGTGATGGAATTTCTATATATAGTTCCAAGAATATTTGGATTGATCATTGTGCTTTGTCTCATTGTACTGATGGCTTAATTGATGCAATTATGGGATCTACTGCTATTACTATATCTAATAGCTATTTCACTCACCATGATAAAGTTATGCTTTTGGGACATGATGATCGTTACTTGCCTGATTTCGGCATGCAGGTTAGATTCTTAATTACCTTTTTAATTGTTTTGTAAATTAGGTTTTAAAGAAATTTTGAGTTGTTAAGATGTCACAGTTTGAATTTAGTTCGTCTAGAAGACAGTTCAGAAATCAAAATGTCACAATTATTTAATTTTGTCTGCTAGTTGGACATTTCAAGTTATTTTGAAGTATGTTGCAGTGAAAAACTGCGAATTTAAATTTGATTAGCCTTTGATCACTGTTATTTATATGAATTTTCTGGTATCTTTATGAAAAAAGTACTAATGTTTTCTGTAATTTCCCCTTTCTACTTCTTTTTGCATAAGAATGAAATCTTTGGGGCTTATATATTCAATGGTCAAGAAGCTATCATATGGATCATAATGTTACGCGACTTATTTGCATTCCGATGCCAGCAGATAAATATAAGAAAATTGTATTGCATAAATTTTTTTATCACTTAACTATGTACTTTCTTTAGATTGTTTGATTTGGTGTGAACAATGAATGAAGTAAGTATTTTCCCACAATTAAATATGTATTTTCATCTTTTTCTTTCATTATTATACATAAAGATGAAAAT
This sequence comes from Nicotiana knightiana, assembly GCA_005239525.1. NCBI lineage: Eukaryota > Viridiplantae > Streptophyta > Magnoliopsida > Solanales > Solanaceae > Nicotiana > Nicotiana knightiana. Next base: position 20,245 of record ML425113.1, read on the forward strand.
TTTGGATTTTTGATATGTAAATTGATGGAATATCAGGTGACAATAGCTTTTAATCATTTTGGACAAGGGCTGGTACAGAGAATGCCAAGGTGTAGAAGAGGTTATATACATGTAGTCAACAATGATTTTACAGAATGGCAAATGTATGCAATTGGTGGTAGCGCTAATCCCACCATTAACAGTCAAGGCAACCGTTTTACTGCACCTGAGGACCCTAATGCCAAGGAGGTAACTTTTTTTTCCCCCATAGTTTTAACAATGTGGATGTATTTCATTAACGAGAACGATCAGTGTCACTGAAATTTGAATTCCTACTCTGAGAATCTAGATAAATTGGCTAGAAAAGATAAATAGTGAATCCGCCTCTATTTCAAATTGGATATTAGCGAAAAGTATGACAAGTTTTAGCAATGTGGATATTTTCCATTGACGAGAACACTGAAATTTGAACTCGTACTCTTTGATCACGAATGGTAAGCAGGTGACGAAGCGAGTTGACACAAACGAGAAAGATTGGACTCAGTGGAACTGGAGGACGGAAGGGGATGAAATGGTAAATGGAGCATACTTTGTTCCTTCAGGTGATGGAATTAGCAACCAATATGCATTGGCATCAAGTATGGAGCCTAAATCTGCTTTTCTCATTGATCAACTCACTATGAATGCTGGTGTCCTTGGTGTCCCCAGGTAAAATTAATATGAAATACGCTGTTGTTTATGAAATGTACACTTTTAAACTTATTTTCCATATACCTATAACTTCTCAAACTTGCCTAAAGTCATCAATAAAATCACGGGTTCACCCGAGCCCCCTTTTTCTTGAAAATTACCCTATACGTATAAGACAATTCAAAAAGTATAGCCCAGCGGTCCGAGGTGCAAAACTTTTGTGAGGTTGCTAATTCAATTCCCACGGGTCACAATCTCTTTTAATTTTTAATTTTTGAACCTTTTAATCCTGTATCCGCCACTGCCTGTAATGCCAAAAAGAACAATAGTGATGTCCCTTCATGATCGACATTTCTAGTATGGAGCTGAAGACGAGATTCTCGAGTGAGCCCTTCACTAGATTGATCTAATTCTACCGTTTATGGCAAAGTCAAAATTGACAAGTATTTTGGGACAGAGGGAGTTTAATTTATAGAGCTGACCTAACTAGGGTGAAACTGAGACACAGTCAACATGTTGATTTATACAGTGGAAAGAGTATATGATTCGAGGAAAAATATAGTGGAAGTAAATGTATCCATTGCATCTTTTCTTTACATTGCCTATGGAGAAAAACGAGGATAAGTTTTGAAATGAACGAAACAAAGAATATAGGAAAATGATAAGAATAGAGAATATATTACCAAGTTATGCTGCATAGGTCCATGTGATAATGCTGGCTTTCAGAATCTAGAAGCTGACCACAACCCCAAAGTAGCCTAGTTGAAGTTCTCTTTTAGGCTTTTTTTTTTTTTAAAAAAAGAAAATCAAAGAAATCCTTAGAGGTGAGTGGCGCACGGTTTGAAACTTGACTTATAATAAGTTAATTCCTCTCTGTTAATCACAGATATGTTTGAACCGACATATCTCACGCTACACTTTTACCATTAGATCAATAACTTGGAGGCCTTTTAGACTACTTTTTCTTTTTAATTACTTTTCTTTTTTTGATAATAGTAGTATCTAGACAAGCTTACACCACATTTCGACTATTTCAGTGAGTATCGAGCAGTCTTGCCCGCTAAACCTTAAGCATATGAGAAAAAATCACCTACTAATATTTTTCGCATTTTGCTAGGATAAGACTCTGGTCCTTTTTAGGCTTTTCTAGTGCAACACTCAGTCATTTAAGAATAGTCACTTTTAGGGGCGGCTCGCACATATGTTGTAGCCTAAAACTAAAGTTTAATATGAAGCCTAAATTTTAAAAGGAAGTTGTTAATGATATTTTTATAATCGATTTCCTCTAATTTTTAAAAGAAAGTTGTTAAAACCATTACCTGCTCTTAGCTATTCACAGGCATATCTCCAGTTAAAAGGCTTCAATGGAAAAAACAAAAACACTGTATTTGTTTCTTATAACAAAGTTCTAGTTAGTTCTGACTTCTGACCACTCTTTATTATATCCTCCCCCCCACACACACACACACAAAAAAAAGGAAAAATATTCTAGTCTTCTGTTAGCATAACAAAACCATCTGCCTCTACTCAGTTACTAAATGCCAGTAGATAATGGTAAAGAAGTCTTCTATTATACAACAGGGATACCACTGTGGCCATGTCATATGGTGGGAGAACCAGAACCACCGTCGGAACCAATCAGGGTGGCGGAGCTAGGTCTAACGACGGTGACGGCGACTTCTTAGAGAAGGTATTTGGAAGCGTTGCAGCGGCAGGATCATCATCACCACCTTCAACCACTACCATTTTGATGTCTCTTCTAATTTTGTATGTTATCACCAACAATGGTGGCCTATTGACATTGCCATTAATACTCTTACTATACTAAACTTAGGATGTGAAAGATTGTAATATTATTCTACAAAGAATGTATCTAAAGAAAATTTTCTACTTCAAAGGATCATTAACCAGGTGCTCCCACTTCTTGCATATAATTAATTGATAGCAATACGGATATATATGAATCTAGAGGTTGGATCCTTTGAAATGTAAATTTTAAGATTCGGAGATACGGATACAGGTGCAAAGATCCCATTAAAAATAATTCAAAATAAAATATCTCTAAATTATGAAAAATTTCGTGGAATACTTACGTATAACTTGTAAAGTATGAATTTCTTTTTAATTCTCAAGTTGTAGATAAGTAACAGATTGGTTTCTTAGATAAGGTATGCTATTTTCTTGAACTTTACCCTAATTCTGGTTTTGATTTCGGGAATCACATTGTATCTCGTCTCAGATTTTTCCGTCCATCGTGGTCAAATACCCAATAATGTTTGACCAGATCCGGTACGGATCCTATACTCACACCCATAGTAGTATCGTGTCGACACGGGTGCAACACGTAAACTGCCGCGTCGGAGCAACTTAGAGTATGATTATTGCAATATTAGTTTCTTGAAGATAAAATCAAACCCAAGGCCAACTCTTGGGGCTAAGTATGCTGTATGCTTATATCTTCCTACTGCTATCACTTCTTTTACTTGGATATCTTATTTCCTGCTTCTCCCGGTTATAGATTTTATCAACTGAAATGAAGCCAAACATAACCAAGATCCCCAAAAAGTTTCTCTGTGTAGTAATCACTAACTGATAGCTTAAGCTGTAACTTGTTTATATAGACGCTACCTCCCTAGTTGACAATATGACTTTTATGCCTGGCGGTCATGGGGGAGGGGACACACCTACGCAGATGACAGGTGACAGTTATAAGATGGCAGGGAAGTTAACAGTACCCGACGACATTCAGGGATGGATGTAGACCCATCGGGCAGCAATAATCATTCTGGTCCTGGGAGAAGTGGCGACCATTCTCAAGAACTAACCCCAACAATAATACATAACATTCACTTTTCTCTTTCCATTGTTTTTTTTCAGACGTTGTCAAGGCCACTTCTCTCTTTTTATTGTTTCCGAGGTACCTCTGCTGGAGTACGGGGAGAGGGGGGGGGGGGTATGGGGGCCAGTAGACACCTTGAAGATTTGTTTGCTTTGAAAACCTTTCAAGAGAACTGCTACAAATGAGTTCGCTTATAGAACCAGAAGAGAAAAACAAGTCACAATTAGCAAATTCTCACTATCAAAACGTACTTCCAACAAAATACAAGGGCAATAAAGAAACTATGGAATAATAAATTTCTTTTCCCATTTCCATGTCCTAGAATATGGTAGTGGGAGGAGGGGCGTGGGGGTGGGGGGTGATCATAAAGACCAGAAGTTTGATTATTGGTTAGTCCTAAAATGCTAAAGAATAATCGTCTTTGAATAGCTAAAATAAACAAAACTTCCACATTATATCTGCCAAGGAACGATAACACAATGTCCATACCTTCAGCCTGCCTCGCTCAAATTCTATAAAAGCAGTTGGAAGCATGGAAAAACAACTCGGAGCAAATCAGCTTCAGTTTGCAAAGTCAAAAACCATCACTGTGCGTTGTTTGACGTCCTAAGCATTCTGGTTAATGAGAGAGATAAGTACTACTAGCACAGAGCTCAGCTGGAATTGATAAGCTGTTCCAACTGTCCAACATGTTCTACCTGATCAGTTCCGCAGCTTCTTCCAATTTCTTCCAAGTCAGCTCGCGCTGCTCCACAACTCCGCTGGCACCGGCTGCTCTTTCATTGTGTTCCTTTTCACACTCTTCGAAAAGTTCTGAATCCATCTCCAAGAACATTCTCCGGACATTGGAGGTCAGCCCGTGAACTGCCTGATTCCAGTGACCAAACATATTCCTTTCTAATGGCTCAAAGATGATTGGCAAAATTGCACGTCGATTCTGTGCGATCAAGTCTACTATATGCTCATTGTTCCATAAGAAAAGAGCTCGCTCAGCAACCTGCCATGCATAAAATCTTTGGATCATGATTTAATGCAACCTTCTGAAGCACCAACACAAGAAACATTTGGAAAAACAAACTATTACGGACCATATTGCCATGACAAGATGAGACGCCATACTAAATAAATAATGATATCAGCGCTTCAAATTCAGCAACTATTTTCAAATAATAGTACATTTCCCTATGGCCTTCAGTAAGTACCCTGTCAAGCCTACCATTTAGGTTACATTTCAAACTGCAAAAGGGTGAGCATATGCTGGGTGGTCAACTGGCCAGCCAATACTGTCATGATCACCTCAGTTCTCATGGTATAAAATTCAAAGAAATAGGAAGTCTGCATATTCCGGAATAACAGTAGTCACCCATTACATATATCACTTTATGTAGTTCAAATATCCATAAACTCAAGATTAATAAATGGTAATAATACTCATGAGCTGATGAAGTATCAATAGGATATAGGTGAACTCAAAATCAGTGGAGAGAAGCAACAGTAGAATACAAAAAATACTAGAATCTCAAGTTCAGCAAGAACACAACAATGCATAGTTCTAAAAATACATCAAAACCATAATAGCTTAGCTTGTAAATGTCATATAAGAAGCTCCAACCAGAGGCGGACCCAAAATTTTTACGCGCCGGGGGCAAATTATTCTGCTCAACCAGTGCCCCTCAATGCTTTTAGTGTTCAGGGTGCCAATTGCTTTAAATTAATCATTTTCAAAGTATATACGTATATATATATACAAGATTTCGGCCGAATTTTACGGGGTCCGGTGACCCCTCACATGGTCCGCCTCTGGCTCCAACATATAGCTCTCAGGTAGCATAACGTGAAACAACAAATGTACCAGAAAGAGTCTTTGAAATAGCCCCATTCATCAAGCTTGGCCACTCTGGAACATATCTTATAATATAATAATACCTTTAAGTTGAAACAACTCAATCATAGCACATAGTCACATACATACGATGGACTAAAACTAGTATTCTTAAAAAGTGTGAATAAGGGACAAAATTTTGACAAGTGAACTGGTTCATTTTAGAATATTGCGTGCTGAGTACTTAAAATTCGGATTCTTGCATTGCATTAAGTGCTCAAAAGTAAAGGCACTCAGACATCAATGTATGGATATAATAAATTGCTAAAGAAAATTGGAGTTTCACTAACATAAATCCGTTACGATTTGTCTTTACAATTAAAAGGAAGATTGAAGCGCTTAACTAGGCATGGCCAACCCAATAAGTGACGACGAAGGGGGCTAAAGGTAAAACTGTTAAAAATAATAGTTATGGATGTCCATGTTGAGCCTCATCATTTAATGTGTAGTGGCCATTCCTCCAACTATTTTATAATAGTGATGCTTCATTTTTCATGCCTATGTAAAGGCTTTGTAACAGATGGGTAAATACACACAATTGAGGAAGAAAAGTTCTTCCTGTCTCCGCTTCTTATTTATGTTTACTGAATTGCTTTTATTTTATAACACGTTATCAACACGAAGCTCTAATAAGTAGATTTTGAATTTCTACTTCAGGTATTGTTTAATTTAATGGACACAAAAATCATACATTTTATTGTGCTAATTATTACTTACTATTTTGTTTTTGATTAGTCTATTTGATAAGTCATTGCTAATATATCTGATGGTACAATCTCATGTTTGAGTATATTTTAGATATGTATTTGTAGTTTTTAGTCTACCCATTACTTTATGAATATATTTAAGGCATATGAGGAAAAAGGGTTAACATACACATGTTATATAATGTGAAAGCACTGTGATATATTGTTTCACGTTTCTCGAAAATTTATGCCTTGGAATACTAACTAATTTAATCAACGATTAAATTTTCGTTTATTCTGCTATCATAACTAACTTTGTAAGTCTTTTGTACTTCACAACTAGAAAAGTAGAAGCATGCATTTTATCATTAAATTTTAGTGTCATATATATAAGTTAATCACAATGATATCTTATATATGCAAAAACTTATGTTTGCATGAATAGCAATAGCAAACGTGTGTTAACATCAATATATCGTTCGAATCTACAAAACTAATATGTTTCTGATTTATTAGCATTCAGAAAGTTATTTTTAGTTGCTCTTATTATTTCTAATTCATTATTTTTTTAATGATAACTTTCACTATATCAAAACTTGAATTTGTGGCACTTGACATCTCTGAAAAGAACTATTTATCATGGGTTCTCGATGCTGAAATTCACTTAGACGCTAAAGGTCTTGGTGATACCATTATTCAAGGAAATGAGGCATCAAATCATGACAAAGAAAACGCTATGATTTTCCTTCGTCATCATTTGGATGAAGGATTGAAAGTTGAATATCTGACAGTGAAAAAGCCACTTAAATTGTGAACTGGTTTTAAGGAAAGATATGACCACCTTAAGGCAACGATATTGCAAAGGACTCGTCATGAATGGATACACTTGCGGTTGCAAGACCGTAAGCGAATATAACTATGTTGTATTTAGAATAACTTCCCAATTAAAATTATGTGGGGAAGTTATAAATGATGAAGACTTGTTAAAAAAGACTCTTACGATTTTTCATGCCTCAAATATGGTGTTACAACAGCAATACCGTGAAAGGGGATTCAGAAAATATTCTGAGTTGATCTCATGCCTTCTGGTGGCTGAGCAACATAATACCCTTTTGATGAAAAATCATGAGGCCCGCCCCGCTGGATCCGCTCCATTTGCTGAAGCGAATGTGCTAGTAGCACGTGATAAGTCTGAAAGAAAATAAAATAATTATCGGGGCAATACGAATGTACGTGGGCGTGGCAAGGGACGATATAATAATCGTCATCGTGGTGGTCCTTATAAACGGAGAACAATATGGGTCTTCAAAATAATCCTTCAAGAGGCAAAGGCAATAACTGCCACCGATGTGGTGTGAAAGGTCACTGGAAAAATATTCTATCTTTCATATACTCAATTTGTAGACCAAGACAAAATCTTGTCTTTCCAAGATCTTTCATTTCAAATTCTTTCTTTAAATAGTCTACTGCTTTCGGAAGCTACCCAGGAGTTCCAATGATATTTAAATCATCAACATACACAGCGATTATAACAAATTCAGATCCAGACCTTTTTAAAAAGAGACAAGGACAAATTGGATCATTCTTGTACCCTTCTCAGGCAATTGTACCACATACGACCTGATTGTTTCAATCCGTATAAGGATTCTGAAGCTTTATCGAACAAGTTTCACGAAAACTTCTATATGCTTCAACCACTTTAAATCCCTCAAGAATTTTCATAAAAATTTTGTTATCTAATGATCCATACAAATAGGTTTTGACAACATCAATTAGACGCATATCAAGTTTTTCATGCACTACCATATTTATGAGATACCTGAAGGTGATAACATCCACCATAGGAGAATATGTTTCCATATAATCAATGTCAAGCCTTTGCGAAAACCTTTGTGCCACAAGTCGCGCTTTATTTCTAATGACTTCCTTTTTATCATTTCATTTTTGCACAAAAACCCATTTGTACCCTACTGGCTTTATATCTTCAAGTGTTCGAACTATTGGTCCGAAGACTTCACGTTTTTCAAGTGAAGTTAATTCTGCCTGGATAGCTTCTTTCCATTTTGGCCAATCATTTATTTGTCTACATTCATCGGCAGATTTTGGTTCGAGATCCTCATCTTGTTGCATTATTTCAACAATATTATACGCAAAAATACTATCAACAACAATATCATTTCGTTTCAACCTTTTCCCCATAGAGATATAACTTATTGAGATCTCTTCATTTTCATTATTTTCTGATACCTGGACTTCCTGTGAGGTCTTATCATTTGCTATGTCTCAGGACTACTCTTGAGCCATTACCTCTGTATTATGATCACCTTGATCATTTGTTCCCTTCCTCCTTCGAGGATTTTTATCTTTAGAACCGATTGGTCTACCACGTTTCAAGTTTCTAGTAACCTTTCATACCACATCGATGACAGTTATTACATTTTGCCTCTTGAAGGATTATTTTGAGAACCCATATTGTTCTCCAGTTTATAATGACCACCACAATGACGATTATTATATCGTCCCTTGCCACGCCCAAGTACATTCATATGGCCCCGATAATTGTTTTGTTTTCTTTCAGACTTATCACGTGCTGCTAGCACATTCGCTTCAGCAAATGGAGCGTATCCAGTGGGGCCGGCCTCATGATTTTTCATCAAAAAGGTATTATGTTGCTTAGCCACCAGAAGGCATGAGATCAACTCAGAATATTTTCTAAATCTCCTTTCACGGTATTGTTATTGTAACACCATATTTGGGGCATGAAAAGTCGTAAGAGTCTTTTCTAACAAGTCCTCATCATTTATAACTTCCCCACATAATTTTAATTGGGAAGTTATTCTAAATACAACAGAGTTATACTCGCTTACGGTCTTAAAATCTTGCAACTGTAAGTGTATCCACTCATAACGAGCCCTTGGCAATACCGTTGCCTTAAGGTGGTTATACCTTTCCTTAAAACCAGTCCACAATTCAAGTGGCTCTTTCACTGTCAGATATTTAACTTTCAATCCTTCATCCAAATGATGATGAAGGAAAATCATAGCCTTCACTTTGTCATGAGTTGATGTTTCATTACCTTGAGTAATGGTATCACCAAGACCTTTAGCGTCTAAGTGAATTTCAGCATTGAGAACTCATAATAAATAGTTCTTTCCAGAGATGTCAAGTGCCACAAATTCAAGTTTTGACAAATTTGACATAGTAAAAGTTATCATAAAAAAAATAATGAATTAGAAATAATAAGAGCAACTAAAAGTAACTTTCTGAATGCCAATAAACAGGAAACGTATTAGTTTTGTAGATTCAAACGATATATTGATGTAAATACACGTTTGCTATTGTTATTCATGCAAACAGAAGTTTCTGCATATATAAGATATCATTGTGATTAACTTATATATATGGCACTAAAATTTAATGATAAAATGCATGCTTCTGCTTTTCTAGTTGTGAAGTACAAAAAACTTACAAAGTTAGTTATGATAGCAGAATAAACGAAAATTTAATCGTTGAGCAAAGTAGTTAGTATTCCAAGACATAAATTTTTGAGAACTATGAAACGATATATCATATTATCTAACATTTGTATGTTGACCCTTTTTCCTCATATGCCTTAAATATATTCATAAAGTAATGGGTAGACTAAAAACTACAAATGCATATCTAAAATATACTCAATCAAAAGATTGTACCATCAGATATATTGGCAATGACTTATCAAATAGACTAACCGAAAACGAAATGGCAAGTAATAATTAGCACAACAAAATGTATGATTTTTGTGTCCATTAAATTAAACAATACCTGAATTAGAAATTCAAAATCTACTTGAAGAAGATTAGAGTTTTGTGTTGATAACGTGTTATAAAATAAAAGTAATTCAGTAAAACATAAATAAGAAGCGGAGACAGAAAGAAGGAAGAACTTTTCTTCTTCAATTGTGTGTATTTACCCATCTGTTACAAAGCCTTTATATAGGCATGAAAAGTTAAGAATTACTACTATAAAATAGTGGGAGGAATGGCAATCAAAATAGTGGGGGAAATGGCCACTACACATTAAATGACAGGGCTCAACATGGACATCCATAACTATTACTTTCAACACTACGTGTTCTTTTCCTTTCACTTGAAATTTTATTTTTAACATAGACATCCAAGGGCCCCATCATTTAATGTGTAGTGTCCCCCCCCCCCCCCCCCCCNATTTTATAATAGTGATTCTTCGCTTTTCATGCCTATATAAAGGCTTTGTAACATATAGGTAAATTCACACAATTGAAGAAAAAAGTTCTTCTTTCTTTTTGTTTCTGCTTCTTATTTATGTTTTATTGAATTGCTTTTATTTTATAACAAAAACATATAATTCTTATACTTATCCAATGATAAGATGCTATAAATATGTCTACGCTGCAGAATAAAGTCATTCTTCCTTCCAAATTGAAGCATCTCGACTATCCACAATGCTTTACTGTCTGTATCAAGCATAACATTTTGAATGGAAATCATAATGTTTGCGGAAATGTGCCACAGAGGTAAGTGTCATTAGATCATAACTCCCTAAAAAGAGCAATAAGTCATAGTTTATTCAAAAAAGATGTCCAGTAAAAGTAATGCTGCCTCATAGGGCAAACCCCTTCTATTATTATATTATAGTGATAGCAACTATAAACGTGATTAGTCCAAAACAACCGTGATTGGAAGGTTATATTTCAAGGAAAAACTTATTTCTGTGTTACTTCAAAGAGAAACAAAATCAGTCAAATCGTCAACTTCTCAAAAAGAACTCCAATCATCTGGTTACTAGTTTCACGCTAGGCGATTTTTTGACTTTTTTCTAAATAATAACGGATAGGTAAAACTTGAGGGGATTTTTTGACTTTAGGTTAAAGAAACTGCATTTCAGAAGCAAGAAGAGAAGACAAGCTGAAGCCTTCAATCTCAATTCCAGCCCATTTGGGCTGTCAAAATACTTATAGCCTGTTTGGCCAAGCTTTTTTTGGGCCAAAAGTGCTTTTTTTGGCCAAGAGCACTTTTGGCCAAAAATTGAGGTGTTTAGTCAAGCTTTTGGAAGGAAAAAAAGTGCTCTTGAGGAGAAGCAGAAGCAGTTTTTGAGAACCAGAAAAAAGTAGCTTCTTTCCAAAAGCACTTTTGAGAAAAATACACTTAGAAGCAGTTTTCAAAAGCTTGGCCAAACACTAATTGCGGCTCAAAAGTGCTTTTCAAATTAATTAGGCAAACACAAATTGCTTCTCACCAAAAGCACTTTTTTTAAAAGTACTTTTGGGAAAAGCACCTCTATAAATAAGCTGATTTTAGAAGCTTGGCCAAATAGGCTATTAGTCCCTTTGAGCATTAATTGTCTTGTCAACTAGTCAAGATATCTCCTAAATGTCATTTCATGAATTAATGCATATTAACTCGTGCGTCAAAATATTATCAGCATTCAAACTTAAAATTTAACCTTCTGCTTTGAAAGCCGACCACCAGTCTGAGGCACTGTGTTTAAGAAGAGCCAAAAAGCATTTTGATTTAGAGAAAACAAAAGTTTCCCTGCCATCAAACTGGAAAAATAGTTCACCTTAGTTGCAAAAACTAGTACCCTATCACATTGGATTCACCAGCCGATCAGCAAACAGAGCAAAAATATTTCACCTTAGGATTCACCAGCCAATCAGCAAACAGAGTAAAGGAAAGCTGTATGCAATCAACAAGCATCAATAAGCACACTCAATGTTTTCACAAACAAGTTGGCCATAAATTAAATTCACATGTATAAGTGTGCTCACCTCCATATTTCATATTCATTTTGTTTAATTGTCCCAGTAGAAAGTTGGGCCCGAGGGGCACTATGTTAATTGGATATAAGATTCATTATAACAACAACAATATACCCAGTATATTCCCAACAGGTGGGATCTGGGGAGGGTAATCTGTACGCAGACCTTACCCCTACCTACTAAAAGGTAGAGGGATTGTTTCCAATAGTCCCTCGGCTCGAAAAGGGTGAGAATGAGGAGAAGGATATAAGATTCATTGCTCCAATTAATTGCTTGATTCTGGAACAAATAGTAAATTATGCATCTTCAAAGCAAAGGACTTCAAAACTACTTACTACTGAGGTCTTTTGTACTTGAAGAACATAAGAATGAGAAGTGGATTCGGTTTCCATTTAATGTCGTACAATTAAGAAAAAAGATTTAAAAATTATTAAATGTCATAATCCTTTTCTCACGATTAGACAAAAAACAACTACGGCTTCTTTCAGTATTGTGTCATTCGTCAACATATTTGAAAGTTCCAAATGATTAGCTAGCGTCTTGGATAGTCAAATGTGATAATTTACGTCAAAGGTGGAAACTACCTCAAATATCACTTTGCTCTAATGCTTTTATCAGCTTTAGGATCATATTATTTCTGCATTGCGACCTATTATAAGGGTAAGGGTGCATCAGCTATTATATAGTTATATCGTATTGATTTAAATGTATTGTCAAACGCATATATATCATCACTAGGATCACTTGGTAAGTAAATGATATTTTTTTGGACTCATGTTTTCTATATAGAGAAAATGACACAAAATCATTGAACTGCATTTCCTCTATTAAGATTTCCAGATAGGGCTTCTCAACTTCTTCTTTTTTCCTTTTCATAAAATAGTCAATTTTCTGATAGTTACAAAATATCTATGTTTCTCGGACTCTCCGAAAACTTTGCCGGGTGCGTGTCGGATCCTCTAAAAACTGTGTATTTTTGGAGGATCCGACACGGTGCGGCATCATTTTGGAGAGTCCGCGCAACATAGCAAAATATCATATTTCTTAAGTAATCAAGTCATGAATTTTATACTTAAAAACATAGTTCCTTCAAACAACTATGCCTCAATCTCAAAAAAGAAGTCATGACGATACAAAACCGAAGAAGATCCACATGATTAGTTCAGCCCCTACTTGACAAATATGCATAAGAGATAGAAATGTGGTGAGCATAGGGATACCATAATTCACAGACCTGAAAATGGGGACTATTGATGCTTCGTCCAAGTTGCTTGAAAAGAGGAACCAAACAACGCTGAAATTCAGCTGGCTGTGTACCTTCCAGTACTTCTTCTAGCTCATTAAGAAAGAGAACCTCCTTTCCACAATTAGTAATTGGCCAGTATTTTAGCAGCCCTCTGATGACGATATCTGCCAATCTGTAGTCTTTCTCAACAAATTGAGCAATGCAGTAGGACAGCTGATGGTGATATGCAGAAACACATTTAGGCTTGTGGAGAGGAATAAGCGCCCGAACAAGAAACAACTTATGCTCTTCTTTCATTGGCAGGGCAAACCCATTTATTACACTTCCCAGAATCTCTAGCAGCTCACCGATACCATTATGCCTCTCCGTCTCAAATATAAACCTGTAGAATACATTGTTTATCGCGTTCCTTATAAACGGGCGATGAACCATGAATTTCCCATATATGCGGTGAAGAATAGTCTTCAAGTACTCCCGCTCTCTAGGATCCTCTGAATCAAACAAGTCGAGCAGTTTCAGCACAAACGAGTGGTTAAGATATCGCTTGGCAACCTTGGTATCCATTTCGGACGACATCACGTACCTTAAAAGTAACTCATACACTAGTTGCAAATGAGGCCATGATGGATCAAGATACATTTCATCCTCTTCCTCAACAACTTCTGACCCAGTATTCTCATGCGAAGCAGGAGGCAGACACCGGAAAAGATTGGCGGATATCGTCCTAACTAACTCTTCCTGCATTATTTCGTTCATTTTACACGAGCCTGATTGAACTAAATCGATAAGCTCAGTGAGTGTTTGCCTCTTGATCTCCTTTTGTCTAGCACACTTCACCGTATCCGAGAAGTCAAATTGCACACAGCAAATTTGGAGCTTCCGGATGAACAAAACATGGCGTTCGGAAAGTGCAACTTCCTTCAATAAGGGTAAAACTTCAACCACACTAGGATCTGGTGTAGCATTTGCCAAAGTAACAGGTTGTGATGTCACAGCGGATGTTGCTATCCGCGAAGCGTGATCAGCAGTCACATTAGGCAATGAGGTTGGTATTGGAGGCTCCACAGCATCCCCTTTCGAGCTTTTCTTCCCTCTTTTTATTATCTTAAACATAACTCTAACCTATTTCAGCAGAATACTAATTGGGGTTCTGCAAATCCACAATTATTCTCTACACCTCTTTCACATGAATTATTAAATCAAACAAATCCCTACCAAATCAATAAAAAAGAATCATTTTGTTTAAAAACTTCAATACAAATTCCTCAAAGGGTATTCAAGAAATCTAATTTACTGAAAGAATCTGAAATCCCAGATCAAAAGTTAAATCTTTTTAACAATCCATTCCAGAGGGGAGGCTAAAAAGCAAGAACCAATCAGCATAACGTAAAATGGTATATGAAAAAACACATTTTTAAAAGTGTAAGTAGATGAAATATTTGATTTTGATATCAGGGAATAAAGAGGGGAGTACAAAGAGGTACCTGGATAGTATTGGATTGAGGAAACTGAGAGATCCGAGAAGAGAGGGACGAAGAAGGAGAGAACATTTGTGCTTTTTGAGTTTTGAGGGTGTGAATGGGCTGCCATATTTTGAGGTTATTAAGCCATTGAAAAATTAAAAATGAAAAGAATAGTGTGTTTCTTTTGGCCTTTTCTTTTCTTCTGAATGTTTCTTTTGGGCTTGACTACTTCAAAATTGGATATTTGGATTCCAAAAACTATTTTTAGTTTCTTAAATATTTGCACTATATTTAGAAAATGAAAAGTTTATGAAAATATGTAAAACAAGAAAAGTATATAATAATAACATATTCTCTTCATAAGAATATTTCCTTGAGATAACTCCATTATATACTCTTTTGCACCTTTTATTAAGAGATCTTTCAACAAAGATTATGAATAAATTGCACAAAGGTCCTTTACAGTATTTACAACCCCTAGCTTTCATAATAAACTAATGCACCCCTTTAATCATAATTTCAGACGTTTTCTGTCTCATAGTTAACAGAGAAGTAAGAAAAACTACATAGAAATCATAATTCCTTAATAACATTAGCAAGTGAGAAAGTAATGACAGAAGAGAAGTCTTTTTCCCTATATTCCCTCCAAGAACATTTTCAATTCAATACCACTCTAAGCATTCCATATTCCGTTTTTTTTCTTTTTTGAAGGAAAATGTGCTAATAAAACAAAGAATATAAGGACTAAGGAGAACAAAACCCATTTGATTCGATCTTTTTAAATATATATATATATAAAAAAAAAATTAGATGTCTTCGTGTCCCAAATCGTAAAAATTGCGCGGGGCACCCTATTTGGTCGCCCTCATTTAACCTATACCCGCTTTTTTAAAAACTTTTAACTTGTACCCACTTTTTAAATAACTTCAACTCCCCTTTCTCTTGCTGAGCTGAAGTTCACCAGTTAAGCTGAAGTTCGCCGGTTATAAAGACAAAACTTCAGCATACGTTGTTTTGTACCTTTGTTCCCGGCATACGTTATTTACAGTACCTTGGGAACTTCAGGCCCGTATGCTGAAGTTCCCCATTTACAAAAGACAAAACTTCAGCTCTAGAGCTGAAGTTAACTGGAGGAACTTCAGCCCGTATGCTGAAGTTGTTGTCATTATAACTTGGGAACTTCAGCCCCGTATGCTGAAGTTTCCCATTTACAAAGACAAAAACTTAAGCTCTAGAGCTGAAGTTCCCCATTTACTAGAGTTGAAGAAGTTCGCAAGCTACTTCAGGCCCGTCTACTAGAATGCTGAAGTTTTGCGTGATTGCCTTTGCTACTTCAGCCCCGCATGCTGTAGTTATGCGCAAAAGCGGGTACGGATGCAATTTTTTTTACAAAGCGGATATAAGTTAAAACGTGGCACAAAAAGTGGGTACGGATGCAAAAGCCCCTCCCAAATCGATCTCCCATGGGCCAGGCCAAGCTTAGTCGACCTCTATTTTGGTTATTTTGCCGAACCCAACCTCTTTTTGAGTTGGTATAGTTTGGTGGGATTCTTACCTTTCTATACACTATTTGAAACTTTATTACCCTCCCTACTCAAGTTTCAATTTAATTACATAGACATCTACAATTTACCAATCATATACATTTTAGGAATTTAATGAGAATCAATTAACTCCTATAATCTCTCTAACGTACATACCTCACTCCCCCCACGTTTCTCTATCCATATCCCTCCCCCCCCACCACCACGATTTTGTACTCTCTCCCTCCATTAAAGCCTTCTTCTATTTTTCTTCAAAAATATTTTATAATCTCTCTTAATCTTTCTGAATTCTCGCTCTAAATCCTACGAAAATAGTAGCTGCTTAAATTTTTCCTTTCGAAGATTAGCCCTAAAAAAGCTAATGTTGGTGATATTCCTACTTTTGATTTGGGTGTTGTCTCACAGGATTCACCAAAAAAGTAGTGAAATCGGCACATACAAAACTAGAGACAAAGTCCAAGTTTTCCCCTCGTAAAGCTAGGGCGGAAACTCTAACAAAACTTAAGCATGATAAGGATGCTGGTGAAGCTTCGACATCTGCTAATCAGCAAAGCGGAAGGGAAAAGATATTGCTCGTGATAATGATTTCGTCGAAGAAGAAGTTATCTCGAAAGCTGCAAAAAAAATGAGTTTCTCCTACTGTCAAACCTTCAAAAAAGAAGAAGTTCAAAAATCACCTAAAACTATACCCCCAACAGTCATTAGAGAAGGTAAATTGTAATAGTTACTATTTTGAATTTTATGTTTAAGTTAAAAAAACATGTTCTCATTCTCATGACTATACATATTTTTTATTTTTTTGTATTTGTATAAATTTTATCTACATTGTGTATATTTGTTGTTAGTTATCAACTTTTCTACATTTCCCTGGAAATTGTAGATTTGTATATTGTTTGAAATCATTTTATTAGGGAATGTATTACATGATTTAGATGGTTTTATTGGTTATTATGTTCTCTATTTTGTAGATGTTAGTTTCATTTTCTGTAAAGAAATTTATATATATTATGTCTAGTTGTCACTTTCTAATTTCTTGCTCTAAACATAATTTTATCAATGCATTTGCAGCTTCAATGTAGTCAGATGTTATATATGTTCACTAATTTTATAACTTACTTGTATGCAACGTATTAATGTCAATCTGATTGTAGCTAAATTGTAGTAGAAATGTATATATTTTGTTTTTTGTTCTTCAAACAAGTTTTATTAGCTTACTGTTTCTTTTGGCGCAGAATCAAACATTTTTTGCACCGCATAATGTTGATTATGGCATCACTAGGTTTCAAACATTATCCGACCTTGTTGTTCTCGGCCAAATCAAGGTGTTATTGTCTGAAAGTGGGTTAAAGTTCTTTAAGAAGACATGTTTTGGGCATTTTCTTTCCCTGCCCAAAATATGTATCCAAAATCAAGCAATTCACCTTATCATGAAGTATGAATTCAACGCATCCGGTTCTGACTTTTTTACAGTAGAGATAAAGGGTGAGAGGCTGAACTTTAGGTTGAGGGAGTTTTCCCTTATAACTGACCTTAGATGTTTTACAGAAGTGACAGACTTTGGTTACACAACTAAGTATGACAATAAAATAATGAGGAGCTATTTTTCGAACAAGGAAAAATTGAAAAGTCATACTTGAAACAAATTGTAACGAGCCGTAGTAGGGTGAATGATGAGGATGCAGTCAAATTGTGTATTCTCTATCTGATAGAATTCTTCCTCTGTCCTTCAGACAATGATAATGATTTGATAGACTATTTTAGGTTCTACTTGGTGGACTAGGGGCAGTATGCGAATTTCGTATGGAGTATCAAAGCTTATACACAAGTGTTTCAATCCGTTAGGCACTCGCTATGCAAATATGGTTGTATGAGTATTGCTCTACATTCAACACTGATATAGCTACAAGGGTTGGTAATTCGACCCCCGCATACTTAATTGGACAACTAATAAGGACAAGATATGGATATTTGCATTGGAAGATAGAATGATCAACCCATCATAGATCAAGGTAAATGTTTTCCACTTCTGGACAGACAATTTAACACAAATTATCTATACATTTTATACATATTATGACTAGGTCCCTCACATTTTTTTCACTCAATTCACCAACATGCTTGAAGCCCCAGAAGAGCTTTCAAGAATGACTTTGCTAGACAAAGGTGAATACTGTAACGACCCGACCGGTCATTTTGAGCTCTAGCGCGTCGTTCAACGGTTTGAAGTCGTGAGCAGCTCCATTTAAGGTATTATGACTTGTAGGTGTGGTCGGAATTAAATTTCGGAAAGTTTAGAGTTGATTTGGAAAGAAAATTCTCCTTTCAGAAGCCTTAAGTTGGAGGAATGGACTAAGATTGGAATTTTGAGTAAACGACCTCAGAATCAGGATTTGAAGATTCCTGCAGGTTAGTATGATGATTTCAGACTTTGACTTATGTCCGGATCAAGTTTTGGATAACCCGGGAGCGTTTCGGCGTATATTGTGGAAGTCAATATTTTTGAAGGAATTTCCTAAGTTTGGCTGAAGCGCATTTCAGTGATATTGATGTCCGTTTGGGATTCCGAGTCTGGGAATAGCTTCATATGGGGATTATGGAGTTGGGAGGGCGATCGGAAGTGAATTCGGATGTCCGTAGGTCATTTTAAAGTCATTTGGCTAAAGATAGAAATTCAAAGGTTTTTGAGAAATCCGACCGGAAGTGAGAATTTTGATATCAGGGTCGGAATGCGATTCCAGAAGTTGAAGTAGGTCTATAATGTCAAATATGACTTGTGTGCAAAATTTGGGGTCAATCGGACGTGATTTGATAGGTTTCGACATCCGATGTAGAAGTTGGAAAATCTAAGTTCATAAAGTTGGGATTTGGGTGCAATTCGTGGTCTCGATGTCGTTTGATGTGATTTGAGGCCTCGAGCAAGTCCGCATTATGTTTTGGAGCAGGTTGTTATAATTGGATGGGGTCCCGGGGGCCTCGGGTGGATTCCGGGTGGTTAACTGATCAATATTTGAAGCTAGAAGAGGAGCTGGAATTTGCTGTCATCTGGTGTGACCGCACCTGCAAGGCTTTGGCTGCAGGTTCGAAGAAGTGGTGGTTTGGCTGGGAGTGCAGGTGCGATGATATTTCTGCACCTGCGAAGTCGCAGATGCGGGCTATGGGGAGCATGTGCGAAGTTGGCTTGAGCTGAGGAAAGCCGCAGGTGCGGAGGTTTGGTCGCACCTGCGAAATCACAGGTGCGAAAAATGGCCTGGGCAGAATGTTTTAAAACCGAGATTGTTGGTCAATTCCTTCCATTTTCTTTTGGTTTAGACGATTTTGGGTGGCTTCAAAGAGAGGATTTCTTCATGCAATGATAGGTAATTAATTCCTTCATGTTCTAAGTTAAATACAAGGTTATTACATGGGATTATACATGAGGACTTGTAGGAAAATGTGGGAAAAATCTTAAAGAAACCTAGAATCTGTATTTGGGTTTTAACCACGAAATTGAGCATGGAATTTAGAATAAATTGTATATTTGAGTTAATAAGGTTATGGATAGAATATATCTTTGAAAAATTTCGGATTCCGGGCACGTGGGCCCGAGGGCATTTTGGTCAATTCACCGAGCGGAGTTGGGAAAGTATATAATTTGAATTTGTTGCGAGTATTAGGATGAATTTTTATTTCTTTGCCCGTTATTTGGTAGTTTTGGTGTTGCATCCATAGAAGTCGTCGGAAGGGCTTGGAAGCCGGTTATGGGACTTCGGAGCGAGGTAAGTCTCCTTTCTAACTTTGTGAGGGGGAATTGTTCCCCCTAGGTGAACTAATTTAGTATCTGCTACTAGCTGCGAGAGCTACATTCGCACGAGGTGACGGGAGTCCGTGCGTAGCTACTATTATGCCATGTCCGGGTAGTCTAGGACCCACTAGCATGCCTTACCTGTTGTACCTGTGATCCTGCTATAATATTAGACTATTAATATAATCGAAATCGTAATTGAATATGTAAAGAAGACTAGAGTTCATTTTCTTAATTAGCTAGAAAGAGAATTGATTTCCTCCGTGGACAATTGCATACCTGATAAGAGGATATTATTGAATATTATTAAACTTGGCAAATGAATTTCGAAAAAGGATTTAAATACTATTTTGTGGTTTTTAAAAGAGAAATCTGTCATTTACTTGGGTATTTGTTTTCCCGGCATATTCAGGGTGGACTGTTGATTGTGCATGACTGCATGTGACCGCTTCACAATTTACATTCCGCGAGCGGAGTGTTTTTTCCCTCACTCTCATGGGAGCGGGTCGTACGCCACAGCGGATTGAAAGATGCACTTATGGTTCGGGCCGTTCGACCCTCGGCAGTGCATAGACATGATTATTTTATTAAAAGATGCACTTATGGTTCAGGCGATTCGACCCTCGGCAATGCATAAACATGATTATTTTATTGAAAGGTGCACTTATAGTACGGGCCGTTCGATCCTCGGCAATGCACATAGATGATTATTATGACGGCTCGGGCTGATTGTCCTTATCCCGTATGCGCATGCTAAATTTTTAAATGTTTTCATGGATTTTGAAGTGATAAGATATTTGGGGGGAAAACAAGAAGTAATTTTTTATTTAAGATATTTGGGGGGGAAATGAGGAAGTAGTAACTGTTTATTTACTTCCAGTATTTACTTGGACTTCAGTGCCTTATATATTTGCTGCTTTACTACCTTTACATGCCTACCGTGTTCATGATATTCTGTTAAAGTAATTAGTCGGACCTTAGTGAGTGTCTAATTTGACATCTCGTCACTATCTCTCTGAGGTTAGGGGGGCGACTTACTGAGTACACGTTGTTTCTGTACTCATGCTACACTTGCTGTGCATTTTTATTGCACAGGTACTTTCATCGTGACATGGCTGGTTTGGAGACTTAGGCAAGCTGCACCATCCGGAGTCGATCCACAGCTGACAGAGTCTCCTTCATACTGTATTTATTTTCATTTTAAATTTCCTTGTCCAATTTGTATTTCGGACAGGCTTTGTGATGATTGTATAAATTCTTAGAAAATGCTCATGTGCTTGTGACACCGGGTTCTGAGAGGTGTTGGGATATATTTGCTAAAATAGAATATTCAAACCATTATTTTTACTTAACATATTTTATTTAGTTAATATGTAATTAAGTGAAAGGAAATGCTTTTCATAAATGTTAAAACATGAATTTATTTCAACTAATTAATAATTGGCTTGCTTGACGGTGGTGTCCGCGCCATCACGACCTTAGTAGATTTTGTGTCGTGACAACATGGTATCAGAGCGCTAGGTTCCCTTAGGTTTCACGAGTCATGAGCAAGTCTAGTAGAGTCTTGCGGATCGGTACAGAGACTTCTGTACTTATCTTCGAGAGGCTACAGGGCCGTTAGGAGTACTTCCCTTCTTGATTCCTCATCGTGCGATTCGATTCCTTTTGAGGCTTATGCCTATGCTTATTCCTACTCAATATTATGCGTCGCGGAGCGCTTTCTATGAATCCGTAATTTGAGGAATTGATATAGTGCAACGAATATGGTGCAGGGTGTTTCCCCTGAGTAGTTGTATGGGGTTGTTGTTGTTTCCCTGCAGAAGAATATTATGTTGTTTCAGCTCTGTTGCTGTGTTTCTGAGAACTTTGAGGCTATTCTCAGGTGGTGATGATGGTTACGATTGGTTATCGCGCGATGTCGCCCATAGGTTGGGGCTGATGAATGGATTGAAGGGAGGTCTTCTCAGAGTGTGATTTCGAGATTTCAGTATTTAGATTC
>ML425117.1:0-22301 GCA_005239525.1 Nicotiana knightiana
CGAAATACCGAACCGAAATTCTTAAATACCGAACCGAAGTACCGAATGCCCACCCCTACTCTTGGGCCACCAAGAAATAAAATTCAGTAGCCTTGTCTACTGCTGAGGCTGAATATGTGGTTGCAGCCTCATATTGTGCCCAGTTGCTATGGATCAAGCAACAACTCATGGATTTTGGTACTGATATGGGATGCATTCCTATTTTCTGTGATAACACTAGTGCTATTAGTATGACGAAGAACCTGGTTCATCACAAGAGGACTAAGCACATAGATATTAGGCACCATTTCCTAAGGGATAACTATGAAAAGGGAATGATCTCAATCGAATTTTGTGTTATTGATTATCAAATTGCTGATATATTCACTAAAGCACTTATTAGGGAGCATTTTGAGAGAAACAGGTTGGAATTAGGGATGATTAAGATCACCTGATTGGAAAAAAATTCGAAAAAAAAAACTGAAAAAATGAAAAAAAAAATTTGGCTAGAAAACTTTATTTAGGTACTTAATCAGATTAATAATTGCTCAGCATCATGTCTTTATTGCCATACTCTTGTTCCATGTATTAATATGATTCCCTAAATACTAATGATGATTATCTATCTTTGTAAATTGAGGCAATTTACAGATTTCTAACAAGATGAACCTGGTTCATCCATGCTGA
Organism: Nicotiana knightiana; assembly: GCA_005239525.1. Lineage (NCBI taxonomy): Eukaryota > Viridiplantae > Streptophyta > Magnoliopsida > Solanales > Solanaceae > Nicotiana > Nicotiana knightiana. The sequence continues at coordinate 667 of ML425117.1, forward strand.
TTCATCTGACTGATGATGTACGTACTCTTCTCCATATATTAATTCAATTACAGTCATACATGAGCAGGATTCTTTTCATACTTGGTTCAAATTCAAATACTTCGTTCTTACCCAAATTGAACCAGTTTCAAGAAGTACAGTCTTCACTTAATTAGCCTAGTTTTAGGGTGAAATTAAATGTCTAATCAATATCAGTCCTTCAATGATTAGACTCCTACTTGAGTACACAGTCTGCATGTTGAGATCTCCCTAGCCACATCTTATAAAATTTCATCATTACTCTTCTCTTCATAAAGCAACCGTCGAACCAAGTTCAACTCATTCTACACAAACCAAAATTGATTACTCGCCTTTTCTTCCTAACAATACACAATCATGTTTTCACCACCACCCGCTTCTTCTTCTAATTCATCACCTAATCGTGATTACGATGGAGGAAATTCTGAATCAGTATCCAATTCTCCATCTATATACAGTTCTCAATCACCAGAAATTTTGTCAACCCCTGAAAATACACCCATTCCTGAACCCACTCCAAACCCTAATCCTGCCCCCAGGAATTGTCGTGTCAAAGTTCTTGCCCGGAAATCTGTTGCTTCTAGGACTAGGGAAAAATTCTTGGAGGATCTTATTAAAGCGGACAAAGGTTCTAAGTTAGATTCTTCCAGTGAATATGCACCTGGTTCAACCAGCTTTGAGAAAGGTAATCCTGAAATCAATTCTGAATTTGCTTCTACTGATAAAAGGTTCGTATTGGTTGGGTATGTTATTGATGTTGAAGTGCCTAAAAGGCAGAGGGGTGGTAGAAAAGAAATAATTCTTGAGAGAGAGGGAAAATAAGTTGAGAGGGGATCTGGGGAGGATGGTACCACGCTGGTTATCTGTGGTCCCATTCCTGAAACTGTTGGAGAAAACGACACAGATTTAGGGGGAAGCATAGTTGAGGAGGTTGTAGCAGGTCTTGCAAGTCTGAAGAAAGGAACAGATGAACCTGTTTCATCTGGGGAAGAAACATTGGATGAAAGGCTGAAGAAATTGGGGGAGTCCTATAACCCCAAGAAAAGGAGGACTCAGAAGTCCAAGAAGGCAACTCACCCAGTTCCTTCAAAGAAAATAAAAGTTTCTGAAGCTGCTGGTGTTCCTGCTCCGAAAGTAAGAGCTACTCGTAGCACTGTGAGAGATGAAGAAGAGAAATTGGAAAAGGCTCTGAAAAAGAGCAAGAAGAAGAGGGCAGTAAAAGGGAAAAGCGAAAGTTGGAGAGCCTGTTGAGGCTATTGAGATTGAAGAGAAGACGTTGAACCTGGTCCAACAGGAGGAGGAGCCTGCTCCAGGTGTGGCTGAGACACCAAAACCCATAAAGGCTAAGGCTTCTTCAAAGAAGTCAGCTAGAATGTCTGTCACACCAACAAGATCTACTTAGAGGACCAGGGCCAAGCCAAAGAACGTGAAAATTGTTGAAAAAGAGGATGATGATGCAGATTGGAGTGGAGAGGAGGAGAAGGAAATATGAGAGGTGACTGACAGAGTTACCATATTTGGAAAGAGAACAATACTGAAGGGTAAGCTGATGAAGGATCTAGAGGAGCCTGGAATGCAATATCTGCTGAAACTCTGGAGGTGTAGGGCTGGAAGGACATGTTCCTTCGCATGGAAGGTAGGCTGGTAAGGGCTGAGTTGGTAGAATTCATGGGAAATGCCATTGTCAAGGAAGGCAGGGTCACCTCCATGGTCAAAGGAATTGAATTTACCTTTGATGCTAAAGAACTGGGTGTTATTCTGAACATACCAACTGAAGGCTATGAGGACTACACAAGGCAAAGATGGCCTTGTCTAGATGGGATGGCTTCAGAAATCAACATCACCACATTCTTCAGTGATAATGAGAAAGAGATTGAACCCAGGCCGGTCTACAAGAGTGAAATGAAGCCAGAGCACAAGCTATTCTTCGAGTTCGTCATCAAGTTCCTACTGCCCAGACAAGAAAGAAGGCACATTGCAAATTATATGGATCTGACCTTGATGGAGTGCTTGTACAGAGGAAGCAAACCAATTGGTCGGCTTTCATCATCCAACTCTTAGAAAGAGTTGTGAATGGAACCAAAGCACACGCAATTCCATATGGCTTCATTCTGACAGCAGTGCTTGCACATTTTAGGGTTCCAGTGAAGAAGGCTGAGATGGCTACTGCCAAAGACTATTTTGGGAAGGAAACTTTGTTGACATGTGACTATAATGTCAATGTTCCTATGGATGAACCTAGTTCATCTAGGGAGTAACCAGTCAACAGAAAAGTTAGAACTCTGGTGCAGGAAAACGAGATCAAGGATATGGAGATCCTTCGTTTGAAGTCTCGTGTGATTGAGGTTGAAGCTGAGCGGGATGCTCTTAGGGCTGAATTAACAAAGGAGAAAGAAAAGAACGAGGGTTTTCTTAAGCAGATGCTTTCTCTCCTACAATCCAAGACCACAACCTCCTCTGCACCTTCCCATTCTTAGGCTGTCCAAAGCTTCCAAAACCCCTCTTTAGACCAGTTGTTCAGTTTCAGTTATTTTTACTCTATTTTTTTGCTCATGGTTGGTTTGTTTTTGTTTTTCTGTATGGTGGTTGATAATCGTTACTAATCATTGAATTTTGCTTCTAGTTATTGACTTGTCTCAATTTCTTAGTTAGCTTACATTTATTGGCTTCTTGTGTTGATTAATCATGCTTTGCACCTGCAGTTGCCTCAATGGCCATGAGTAATAATTAATAACTCTGGTAAGTGTATCGTTTTGCAAACTTTTCGATGATGCCAAAAGGGGGAAGATATGTGCTGAACTTTTTTAAAAAAAAATTTCAAAGTGATATTTATAACCTAATGAACCTGATTTCTCTATGATTAATGCTTAAAACCATACAAAGTGTTTGAAGTGTATACATGATTAAGCACAGAGTTTGTCATCATCAAAAAGGGGGAATTTGTTGACCCATGTCACTGCATAGTTTTGAAGATTGACAAATGGATGACCAGTTGAACCAGGTCTATAAGAGCACACATCTTGAACTGAATAGCTGGCACATGAACTGTATATGCATAAGAGATATTTGTGAATGTGAAATATCAATGAACCAAGAGATTGTCTCCTAATGCGAAAAGGTTGCAAACTGATGAGAAGATTGAAGTCGAATTCAGCAAGGAAAGTAACAAAAGAAAGGAAGTTGAGTTTGATACGAATTTGTTCACCCAGGTAGAGTTGGACTAGAATTGGACGACAAGCTCAACAACTGACTCTATAAATACTCGATGTATTTCTGCTAGAATTCTAAATGCACAAAAGCTGAAGTGAATCAAAATTTGAAAGCAAAGTTCTTAGAGTTATTTTGCTAGCAGAATCATTGTGCGATTAAAAGGCTACAGTTCAACTAGAAGAACCAGTTCCATCTGATTAATTATTGAGTCTAGTTGATTGTAGTAGGAGTTTTAATATTGTATCTTTNTTGTAATAGGTACGCATTGTTCAAGTTAGAGTTAACTTGAAGATTGTAGAAATTAGCTAGGGGCTAGTTACTACAAAGGGATTAGAGTTAGTCCTTGGATTACAAAAGAGTTTATTTTGTAAGTCCATTTGGCTCAGAGTTTTTAGTGAAGTGTTTGAGCAAATCCTACTAAGGAGTAGGTCGTAGGTTTTTCACCTTTTGAGCCAAGTGTTTTCCACGTAAAAATCTATGTGTTTTTACTTTACTGATTTGATTATTCCGCAAACAGTAGTAGTTGGAACACCATGAAGAACCAGGTTCTTCTATTAAGACAGCACTCAAAAAATTGGGTACCTCACAATTAACTTATATAATTGTGTGTTATTGACGTCTAAAACATCAGGTCGAGCCCGAGACATCGCAGGAAGTTGTTCACAGGGCCGAACCGGTGCCGGGGAGATCAAACATGAATGAATCAGGGACCGACCCCACTATCATAAAAATGCTCGAGAAGATGACAAAGCGAATTGAATCGAGGGAGAAGAGGATTGAAGCAAATGACAAGAAAGTAGAAACATATAACTCCAAACTTGATCAAATTCCTGGGGCACCACCTATTATGAAGGGTTTGGATTCAAAGAAGTTGGTGCAAAATCCTTTCCCCCCGAGCGCGACTCCTAAGCCTATTCCAAGGAAATTCTGCATGCCAGAAATTCCCAAGTATAATGGAAATACTGACCCCAACGAGCATGTTACTTCTTACACATGTGCAATTAAGGGGAATGATCTAGAGGACGATGAGATCGAGTCCGTATTACTGAAGAAGTTCGGGGAGACCTTATCAAAAGGAGCGATAAAATGATACTATAATTCTCCACCCAACTCCATTGATTCTTTTGCCATTCTCGCAGATTACTTTGTTAAAGCACACGCCGGAGCATAAAGGTCGAGGCTAGTAAGTCGGACCTCTAATGTGAAGCAGAAAGACAACGAGATGCTCAGAGAGTTCGTGCCTCGGTTTCAAATGGAACTCATGGATCTACCACCGGTTGCCGATGATTGGGCCATTCAGGCCTTCACTCAAGGACTAAACATACGAAGTTTGGTGGCCTCACAACAGTTAAAGTAGAACTTGATCGAATATCCAGATGTCACCTGGGCCGATGTGCATAATCGGTACCGGTCAAAGATTAGGGTCGAAGACGACCAGTTGGGAACTCCTTCCGGGTCTGTTTCTCCTATTAGGTCTGTCGATAGAATTAAAAGGGATATTGACCAGGAACCACGATCAAACAGAGATCGATACCAACTATACGGTAGATATCAGAGAAACAACGGGCCTGGACGCAACCCCATTCGAAGTGATAGAAGAAATTATCGAGGAGAGAGCTCTCGAGGGCTCATGAGTAAGAGTGGTTTCGATAGGAATGTTGACCCTAAAGAAACACCACGAAAATCGGAATACAACTTCAACGTTGATGCGTCAGCTATTGCATCAACCATTGGGAGCATCAAAGACACTAGGTGGCCTCGACCTCTGCAGACTGATCTGGCCTAGAGAAATCCTAATCAAATGTGCAAGTATCATGGTACATATGGTCGTAGAACCGAAGATTGCAGACAGCTGAGGGAGGAGGTAGCCCGATTGTTCAACGAGGGGCATCTTCGAGAATTCTTAAGCGATCAGGCTAAGAACCACTTCAAGAACAAAGATTCAAATAGACAGAATGAACAAGAGGAGCCGCAACACATAATCCACATGATTGTTGGAGGGGTCGATATTCCTCAAGGGCCCGTATTTAAGCGCACCAAGGTATCGATCACAAGGGAAAAGCGAACTCAGGATTATGTATTGAAAGGGACCTTGTCTTTAAACGATGAGGATACAGAGGGGATCTTACAAGCCCACAATGACGCATTGGTAATATCTGTTCTTATGAATAAAACTCAAGTAAAACATGTTTTGATTGATCCAGGTAGCTCGGCCAACATTATTCGATCGAGGGTCAGAGAACAGCTCAACCTATAGGATCAAGTTATGCCCGCATCTCGAGTACTCAACGACTTCAATATGACACGCGAAACCACCAAAGGTGAAATAACTTTACCAGTGAACGTGGCCAGGACCATCCAAGAAACAAAGTTCCATGTGATCGAAGGTGACATGAGGTACAACGCCCTGTTCGGAAGGCCATGGATCCATAACATGAGGGCGGTACCCTCGACCCTTCACCATGTTCTGAAGTTCCCAACACCAGAGAGAGTCAAAACTTTCTACGGGGAGCAGTCTGCTGCTAAGGAGATGTTTGCAGTCGACGAAGTGATACTGGTATCGGCACTCTCATCAACAAAGGTACCAAATTTGAAGAGAAAACAAGAGGCCAAATAGCAACAAAAGACATCGGCCTTGACCCAATAGGAGAGGCAAGGGATCGACGAGGACGATGACTATTGGATCCCTCGATCCTCCATAATTCCCGACGAATCTGATGCCACCAAGTCAATGGTCGAAGAGCTGGAACAGGTCATACTAATCGAGAATCTGCCCGAACAAAATATATACTTGGGCACGGGGTTAACCCCCGAGCTCAGGAAAAAACTCATTCAATTCCTTTTAGCTAACATGGATTGCTTTGCTTGGTCCCATCTTAATATGACAGGGATCCCACTGGAAATCACTACCCATAAACTAAGCCTGGAGCCGAGGTCTCATATGGTGAAGCAAAAAAGAAGGCCCCAGTCTGAGGTTAAGCATGCCTTCATCAAGGATGAGGTAACCAAACTTCTAAAAATAGGATCCATTTGGGAAGCAAAGTATCCCGAATGGTTAGAAAATGTAGTGGTAGTCCCTAAAAAGGGAAATAAACTTAGAATGTTTGTAGATTAAAAGACCTGAATAAAGTGTTCCGTAAGGACTCTTTTCCCTTGCCTAATATCGAACGTATGATCGATGCCACAACCGACCATGAGATTCTCAGTTTTCTCGATGCCTACTTTGGGTACAATCGAATACAAATGAACCCGGACAATCAGGAAAAGACCTCGTTTATCACTGAGTACGTCACCTATTGTTATAACATAATGCCGATCAGTCTAAAAATGCTGGTGCAACTTATCAACGGCTAGTAAACCAAATGTTTGAGAAACAAATATGAAAGTCAATGGAAGTTTATATTGATGACATGTTAGTTAAGTCCCTGCGAGCAGAGGACCATTTAAAGCATTTGCAGGAAACATTCGATATACTGAGGAGGTACAACATGAAGCTCAACCCAGAAAAAGGTGTGTTCGGGGTCGGCTCAGGCAATTTCCTTGGCTTCATGGTATCCAATCAAGGGATCGAGATCAATTTCAATAAAACAAAAGCTATCGAGATATCACGGTAGTAGATAATGTAAAGGTCGTGCAGAGGCTAACGGGGCGCATAGCTGCCCTAGGGCGATTCATTTCGAGATCCTCAGATAGAAGCCACTGATCCTTCTCATTACTAAAGAAAAAGAATAATTTTACATGGACTCTGGAATGCCAACAGGTCTTGGAGGAACTAAAGCGGTACTTATCGAGCCCGCCGCTGCTTCACACTACAAAAGCAGACGAGCAGCTTTACTTGTATTAGGAAGTCTCGAAGATAGTGGTAAGTGGAGTCCTGGTCCGAGAAGAAAAAGATAAGAAATTCCCTATCTATTATGTTAGTCGGACCTTAGGTGAGGCAGAGACCAGATATCCACACTTAAAAAATTAGCGTCTACTTTAATAAGCGCCTCTAGGAAACTAAAACCATATTTTCAATGTCATCCAATATGTGTTGTAACAACTTATCCATTTCGAAATATTTTGCACAAACCCGAGCTTTGGGGTCGATTGTTTAAATGGGCCGTAGAAATCAGCGGGTACGATATTGAATATCGACCTCGAACCGCCATCAAGTCTCAGATCTTGGTAGACTTCGTGGCTGATTTCACGCCGGCCCTCGTACCCGAGGTTGAAAGAGAGATGTTAATAAAATCGGGTACATCCTCGGGAGTATGGACGCTCTTTACAGACGATGCTTTGAACGCGAAGGGATCCGGGCTAGGCATCATACTAAAACCACCCTCAGGTAATATAGTTAGACAATCTATCATGACTACAAAATTGACTAACAATGAGGCCGAGTATGAGGCCATGATTGCAGGTCTCGAAATAGCTAAAATCTTGGGAGCGGAGGTCATCGAGGCCAAGCGTGATTCCTTCCTCGTGGTAAACAATTAAACAGGACCTTTGAAGTCCGAGAAGACCGAATGTAGAGATACTTGGATAGACTACAAGTGACTCTACATCGATTCAAGGAATGGACCTTGCAACATGTACCTCGAGAATAGAACAACGAGGTTGATGCCCTCGCAAACTTAGGGTCATCAGTCGAAGACAATGAAATCAACTCGGGGACTATCATACAACTCATGAGATCAGTGGTCGAAGAAGGTCACGCCGATATAAACTCAACAAGTTTGACCTGGGATTGGAGAAACAAGCACATAGAGTATTTGAAGAACGGAAAACTTCCATCAGATACCAAAGGAGTCGAGAGCTCTGTACCAAGGAAGCACGATTCACCTTGTCCGAAGACGGAACGTTGTTTAAAAAGATGTTCGATGGTCCGTTAGCAATATGCATGGGACCGGGGGATACCCGAATACGTCCTAAGAGAAGTCCACGAGGGCACTTGCGAAAATCATTCTGGTGCCGAATCATTGGTCCACAAAGTAATCAGAGCGGGGTAATATTGGATCCACAAAGAAATATGCAAAGGAATTCGTTCAAAAATGCTACAAATACCAAAGGCATGCGCCGATGATTCATCAACCCGGGGAACTGCTCCATTCGGTCTTATACCCTTGGACGTTCATGAAATAGGGGATGGACATCGTTGCCCCTCTTCCATCAGCAAGGCTCAGTTTATATTGTTTATGACTGCTTATTTCTCTAAGTGGGTTGAAGCACAGTCTTTCCAGAAAGTCAGAGAAAAGGAGGTCATAGACTTTATTTGGGACCAAATCATATGTTGATTCGGGATGGCCTCCGAGATTGTGTGTGATAATGGAAAGCAGTTCATCGGTAGCAAGGTGACTAAATTTCTCAAAGATCACAAGATCAAAAGGATCCTATCAATGCCTTATCACCCCAGTGGGAACGGACAAGCCGAATCGACCAACAAAACCATCATCCAAAATCTTAAGAAGAGATTGACCGACGCCAAAGGGAAATGGAGAGAAATACTACCCGAGGTTCTATGGGCATACCGCACAACATCGAAATCCAATACCGGAGCAACACCTTTCTCATTAGCTTATGGAGCCGAAGCTCTAATCCCGGTACAGGTTGGAGAACCTAGCATTAGGTTCCAATATGCAACAGAGGAATTAAATAACGAGGCCATGAATACAAGCCTAGAATTATTGGATGAAAGATGCGCAGCCGCCCTCGTCTGATTAGCTGCCCAAAAACAGCGGATCGAAAGGTACTATAATCAAAGAGCCAATCTTTGATATTTTAACATCGGAGACTTGGTACTAAGGAAAGTCACCCTCAACACCCGGAATCCGGATGAAGGAAAACTGGGTTCGAACTGGGAAGGAAATACCAAATTCTCGAAGTCACCGGAAAAAGATCTTACAAGCTCGGAACGATGAACAGGGAACAACTACCGAGCAACTAGAATATATCACACCTAAAACGATACTACTGCTAAGGTACGACCACTTTCCATTTTCATTTCTATTCTAAACTAACTCTTGCAGGTGGTCAACCAGAAACGTCGGTGGATTTTTTCAACATGAAATTTTTAGGTCTGAAGCACGCGTTCCACTCTTTTTCTCTTAGACCGGTTTTGTCCCAAATGAGTTTTCCGACGAGGTTTTTAATGAGGCAACGATTGATCGTGCTAAATTTGAATAATTCAACAGTATCCGAGGCTTCTTTGCAATCAACCTCAAATACTGGGGGGCATCACCCTTGAATGTCAACTTTGTTGCGAGGAAATTACTTCATAACCGCGGCGTCTCGATAGGTGAAATCTGTAAGGGCCAAACGGTCAAACGAACCGTGCCCGCATAGGTTGCTCGATCCCTACCACAGACAATGTACGCATGTATAATCATTTTTCACAAAAGTAAAGAGATTTACTTTTCCTTGCCAATATCTCATGCCTTAGAAAAGTTTTTCCACTTTACAATTTCACACTTCCGATCTATTATGGAAACGGGCTTAAGGGCCGATCATAATTGGAGTGCGGGTAATCATCCCCACACTCGGAGACTGCCGTCCAAAAATTAAATTCGAACAAGAATGATTTATTGAAACATCAAGGTCATAAGACCTTTTAAGCAACCCTCGAATTTTAAAGGCCGCGGCCTCCCCACTCGGGGACTGATACTTCGGGCAAGCTCGAAGTAAAGCGAGAAAATAAGCTCAACGAGCAGATCCCCTACTAAGAGGCTACGGTCGAATTAACACTATTCGGAGACGTCCGAATTCCATAATAAAATAGGCCTTTAAATTCTTTCATAACTGGTTTAAAAGGCTACCCCTTTAAAAAACCATAAAAGGCTTCGATAATGGCATAAAAGGCTACACTGGTCTTCCCTCGGACAAACCGACCCATCCAGCCCCGGTCTTTGTCTTCATTTATGCTCGAGAAAGGTGCTTTGGTGGCCCAGTGTTGAAGCTTTATTAGCCCAACTCGATAGAGTCGAGGGCTATACAGTCGTATGAGGTGGTCGAGGGTGAAGGAAGCTTATCGATTTTGCTCACGAAATAACGGAGTAGTATCACGATCCTCCAGAAAGAGGGGTGAATTTGGCCAAGGGTCACCTCGTATTTCTTCCAGAAGTCTACGATGATCGGATCAAGGGAAACCAACATGAAGGGGTAAGTGTAAACACTTAGGAACCCTTCCATGTGGGTGGTGATTGCTTCTTCTGGAGCAGACACTACCACATGTTTGTTTACCCAGTTCCAATCTTTCTTTACCTAGTCAAGGAGGCTTTTTGGTATCGAGCATATATACCTCGATACCGGCTCACATCGACCAGGAACCGAGGAGGTTTTCTCAATCTTGAAGTCGGAGTCGATGACACACCCCCCGGGGAAGAACTCTTCGGGGCATAGCTGTGCCGCTGGTTCCGTGTCGGCCTGCCGGGACGAGGAGGAAGTTTCTTTTTGCGGAACAATTTTTGATGTTTTAGCCATGTAACTTTTACGGGAAAATAAAAGAAGCAATTGAAAAGAAATACTTGGTGTTTTAGATAAAGCGAGCGAGGAAACTTAAAGATCTAAAGATATGAAGCTTAGAAGAAGGCAAAGAACTATAAAGATTAGAATGAATAAGATTTGAAAGTAAAGTTTGAAAGAATGAAGAAGGAGGCGATTTAATGATTTCACGACGATGTTTCAAAGCTGGTAGTGGCCGACCGTCGACTGACGCACATTAAATGCCTGAGAAACAGTATCGACGAGACGTTTCGGTCACCTCTGCTGCTCCCGAGGTGAAGATTGATGACTCAAATCGTTTCTTGTCATTACTCTCCAAAAAATGAGGGGACTATCTGTATACAGTCAAAATTGGGCTTGTCCTTTTTTGTATGGTTAATCGAGACCGGGGCGGCAAGCCAAGGTTCGACCCCGTGTTATATCGGATCGTGACATGAAGAGATATTGCCAAGCTCGTGATTCAGTGACCGATCGAGATCGAGACCGAGTGGGATAGAGATCGAGCGAGATCGAAGGAAGCCTGCTGAGTCGAGTAACAGAAAGGCGAGATATCCGTGATCGGGCAAGGATCGTGGCGAAAATCTCGGCACGTATCAAGTCAATACCGGTTAATTAGTCAATCATGGGATTTCCTTCTGTATATCATAAGTAGAACTCCTCTACTATAGGGGGTTCTAATCATTTTGTAAACATCACATTCACGCAGAACAAAGCAATATATTACATTTTCTTTTAAGCTTTCATATTCTGTTGCTCAATTCATACTTTCAATAGCATACTCATTTGGTTCGAGGGCAACCTAGCTCGAGGGCCAAAGACGCATATCATTTTGGTTTGCTTTATTTTTATTTACGGTCAATTTCTAATATCAATTTTCATATTTCTAAGTTTGTGCCAAGTAAAATCACATATCTTTAAAACCACATATAAATTTAATTGTTATCCGATTTTAAGGGTAAACAAAGATTTTTATGGACAAATAAAAAATCTTTTCAAAGAGAATAGCAGACTAACTTTTTAGTCAATTATGGCCAACTTAAAAACGAGACATCGACTCCTCTTAAATCTTGAAGAAAAATCATACTTGTATAGTTGTATGTTTGTTTTCCATTATGGGGACAAAATGTATAAAAATAGTTAGGTAAAACATAGCATATCTTACTAGTCAAACTGGCTCGTGTGTTCGTGACAGCTCTCCAAATATATTGCTCCTTGTTTGGTCAACTCCATGCCAATTTATACTTTCTACCCAATCATCTTGTTTAGTTTTGATTGATTTAGTTTCTTGAAAATTAGTTTTTTTAATCATTTATTTTTGAATTATAATTATACAAAAAAGTTGTGTCTTTCAATCAGCTTTTTCAAAATATATTTTTGAAAAATTTTGGATTTTATTCTGCTATGAATTTGGCCACGGTGATGGACCCATTTGAGAACTTGTCATATTTTTGTACCCTGATTAAAAGAAAAATGTGTATTGTGCCAAGATGACTATATATATCACCAACAAGGGTTGTGGTGGGGTGATAATTACCCCTTCATCCTTAATAAAAGGTCTTTAGTTCGAGCCTTTTGAAGTCATCTTTGTTAGGAAGAATGTGGGACTTCTCAGCAAATAAATCGGATTTAGTCGAGCCCCAATACGGTTACTGGTTATCGTGTCACAACCCTAAAGAAAAAAAGGCTCTATATATCCAAGAGGAGATGTTTCACTAAGATTTATGCAAGAATTTTGTGTTTTTCTTTTTTTAGTTTTTAACTTAGAGTAAATATATATGGAATATTTATCCCTTCTTTGTTTATCTTTTTATTTATGAACTCTGTTGCAAGAAAGGGGATGAACTCTTCTATTGGTGTAAATTATATTTCTCCATTTTAATAGAACCCCCCTCATTACATATTGTTACTTATCTTCGGCACATATTTTATTCGACTTTACACGACCAAATATTTGTTTTCAATCCAAATGCTGTTGATAGTTGAATTTTATTTATAAGAATAAAAATAAACGGACCTAAATAAATGTAGCCGGCAACTTTTAGAAAAAAAGGAACAAATTCAAGCGTGGGCTGGGGCATAAACTAATGACGATAATCTGATGCAAATTATTTATTAGTGTTGCTTAATGTCGAGATCATGAATCTGGGGGATCTGTAGTATAAAATATAAAATTTAATTATTGATTATCTAATCTTAGGTCATTAGTTGCTTCGACCATGTTTTAAGATCGAGATGGAAAATTAATACATTATTTTATGCCTAAATATTGTTGATGATCATAATACAAAACCAGAAGACAGTTGTTGACATAATTTGTGGTCGGTAGATCGTCACTAATCACAAGATTATTTAATTTGTTTTCTGTATTTTTGTTTTGCCCCCAAGCAGGTATATATAACATTGAAAATAACAAATTAAAAAAATAATGGAAAAACAATTATTAAAATTGTCGTGGTTTGGTTTCTTATAGCATATAGCATGGAGCCACTTTTAAATATATAAATGATGTAATTTTATGGTCTAAAAAATGTAGGAAATTTGTAGATTGGAATTTGGAAGTATGTTTTTTCGTTGAGCACGACGAAGGACTAAGGAAAATAAGCTTCAAAAAATTAAAAGTTTTTATGCTCTAACTTTTTTCTCGAAAAAAATATTTGCGAGTGCTCTCTATAATTTTACCCTGTATTGATAGAAGGTAGCATATACCTCGCGAAATAAGTTAAAATAAAAGTTCACCATTTATGAATTTAAAAAATAGGAAAACACATTCTTTTGTTTTATTGTTAGAGTTTGTGAATGCAACTATTACGAGGGCGTGATGTGATGATGCATGCATGTTAAGATTTATGTTTATACTTGATTTTGCTATTCTAAATTTATCTTTCTTTGTATGAGCCGATTTGTTTAAAAACAACTATTTCAGCTAAACTTAGTTACTGATATATATATATTTATATAGCAGATTTTAATTCACAGAAACTAAAATAACAAAAGAAATAAACTAAAACTTCAAGGCCAAATGGTATTTTTGTCTACTTTAAGTTTTGATGTCCAATACTTCAAGCAAGATAAATGTTGAATTACACGTCTTTTTCTGGCGAAGATAAGAATATAATATCATGAATAAATTAAACAAATTTTATGGGGGAAAGATGGTAAAAGTAGAAACGTGGAAACAATGGAAGGAAAAGAAAAGATGAAAAAGAAGTAGGAGAAAAAGGTAAGAAAATTAAATAAAAAGAAAGAAAAAGAGAGTTCATTGCATGTGGTTCACCACTTAATCAGTAACATATATCAATGAATATAGTCATATAGTTAGACCCCTATTTATTGTAAATGTAAGTTATTATCAAATATCAAATCTACCTTTCTTTCAATTTGAGCATTTATTATAAGCACTGCCATAAATCATATAGGAGTAGCTAAAAACTACTACTATTAGGTAAAATAAAATCGTAAAAACTACTCCCTCCGGTTCACAATAAGTTACCAGTTTCTTTTTTTATTTTGGTCCAAAATAAGTGTCCACTTAGATAATCAAGAAATAATTCAATTTGTTTTTACAAAATAACCCCTATGTACATATCCCTAAAAAGTTTTCTTACTTCTCACATTAAATATTTAATTAGGGATAGTTTAGTCATAATATGTTTTTTTGTATATAATTTAGTATTTTTTTAATTGGCGTGCTAAAAGTAAATTGATCACTTATTGTGAACCGAAAGGGTATCACTTTTGTGAACTAAAGTCAACTAAGCTTACATCAGATCTCATGTTAAATGCATAAATTACCACTCCAGAAAATAACAAAAAGACAATGAATACAAGTTTATAAAAATGGAAAAAAGCAAATAAGAGCATACGTAATCTAAGATAACTCAATGGTCAAGAAATCACAACCTAAATCTAGTTTCACAATTGTGAAACCTAACATGCTCACCGCTAGTTAATACAAGTATTCGGCAGGCACCTGCTTTATTTTTAAGATACAATTATTTTTTATAAATAAATGGTGTATATATAAGCTAAATTCTGGAAAATATAATACTACTAATAATAAAAAATTAAAAAGAAAAAAACAAGTAGGCAAACTATCAGAAGCCCACCCTCGCAGAAACCGCCAGCTTTTAACTCCCCCAGGGCCAATTGAAAAGGAAACGTACACATAATACATAACTATATCTATATATTTTTTTTCCTTTCCTTTATGTAAAAAATAAAGAAAGAAGAAATAAATAAATAAATAAATAATGTATCTTTTAAAATAACTCTTCCTAAATTTGTTCTAGTGTGTGTGATGGCCAAAATATTCTCTTACTCTTATGCTCTGATTCCAAGATTTATTACCTTTCTCTATCGTTTGTTTAGACCAATATCTCTGTGGCTTTTCGTGTTAAAAATTTTCTCTTTGAGCTGTTCAACAGCATTTTGCCTTATTGTTAAAACTCTCCCTACCCCCACCACCCCACCACCCTCAACTCTACTCCTACAGCTACCACTGTCATTTTTCTCCATTATATGAATCTTTTTTTCCCAATAATCTTGAAAGTTCTGTTCTTTGGTTATAATTCTTGAATTTGCTGTAAAAATGGAATCTTTGTGGTTTTAAAAAGCACCTGCTATGGATCTTGAAACAGGGGTTAGTCAGAATAGAATCAAGGTAAGTGTTAAAAGCTTAGTTTTTTAGAGCTAATTTTAGAAATCTAGATCATCTTGATGAGAATAAATTATCATTTCATTAATTTTTGGGTTTGCAGAAAGAATCTTGGAGAACAATCTTGACATTGGCTTATCAGAGTTTAGGAGTTGTATATGGGGATTTGAGTACATCACCTTTATATGTTTACAAGAGTACTTTTGCTGAAGATATTACACATTCAGAGAGTAATGAAGAAATATATGGGGTTTTATCATTTGTGTTTTGGACATTGACTTTGGTTCCACTTTTGAAGTATGTGTTCATTGTGCTTAGAGCTGATGATAATGGTGAAGGTGGAACTTTTGCTTTGTATTCACTCCTATGTAGACATGCTAAGGTTAATTCATTGCCCAGTTGTCAGTTAGCTGATGAAGAGTTATCAAGTTATAAGAAGGATATAATTAGACCTGCCCCAACTACTTTTGGAGCCACACTTAAGTCAACTCTTGAGAGGTATAGAGTTTTGCAGAGATTTCTGCTTGTATTGGCTTTACTTGGAGCTTGTATGGTTATTGGAGATGGTATCCTCACACCTGCTCTTTCAGGTATGCTAATGTTTTCTTTTTTTTTTTTTTTTTTTTTTTTTTTTTTTTTTTTTTTTTTTTTGTGTAGTTCATAAGATTGAATGGCCAATTCTGGTTCGAACTTCGATATGATTATTTTTACTGTCCAAAGATTTTAAGATTAAAAACCGATGAGATTATGGAAGTAAATATTTAGGTAGAGAATACCTTGGGGCGCGAGGTATCTCTCTCTAAGGAGCTCGGCAAAATAGCCCCATAGGTTCTACAAACACATATTGTTGTTATTTTTGGTTAGGAAAAGAGCTCAATAGACGCAAGGGATCTGTATACGAGATATCTTTCAATTATGATTAAACTAGCTAGCCGGTATTGGGATAAGTATTAGATTTAGAGAATCCCTAATTTTAGTTAATATTGACATGAATTGGACCTGAATAGAACGGTGTGGTATAAATGATTTATATACTGGCTTTGGCTTCAACCGACTTGGGATTGTGACATGGGTTGATTGATTGACTAAGAGTTTGGAATTTATGGTGTTTGTTAGTTTCTGACAGCATTCACTTTTTGTGGACTTATGCAGTTTTCTCAGCAGTTTCTGGCATTGAACTTGCTATTGGAAAAGAACATCACAAATGTAAGTTTTATCTATATCTTTTTCTCTGAGATTGTTGTGCTATGTGTTGTTTCCTAAATGGCTTAACCTCGAAAGAAAATTGAATGGCTAACGGTGATTGTGTTTTTTTAACCTTTAGGTCTTACGAAACATGTTCTGTCGTTTCCCTGTAGATATCATCAAGGGGAAGCTTAATGCACCTTCAAATTAATTTGAACAGTTTCAGCTAATCCAAGAGAAATAAATAAGATAGTTGTTCTCTTTTATTCAGTGTTTGACTTTTCTCATAACAAAAGAATTTGAAGTTAAAAGATTATTAAGCACTAGTCCTATTTCCATGGTGCATGTTTTGAAGTCGTTTAAGGACTCAAACAGATTTCCCCAACTTCTTGATGGTGTATGGGAAGTCAGTAGGACGGACCAACTAATATTTAAACCCTTCTTCTTTAGGTAAGAAACACAACCTTCCACCCTTAATTAGAGGTCTCGGGTTCGAATCTTGGATATGGAGAAGTTCTTTGTAGGGAGAACATCCCCCCTAATTGGCTCTATGCAGCACAAATCTTTATCAGTCAGGTCAATGGGTTCTGGATACCAGATGGTTAAAGTGTTTAAAAAAAAAAGTTTGGCCAATTGATTTGGTAGCGGATTAACTTTCTCTGCTTGACCAGGCACCAGTCTCAATTTCAAGTATACATAAATGCACTCAGAGAGGTCCAACTTCTCCACAACAATAAATGTAAACGAGGAACAAATATGTGCTCAACTGTCAATCACTTCTTTGCTGATTGCTGGTTATCTAACCAGTAACCAGTTCATTAATACTCTTAGGCCAAATAGTTCGTTCTCACGTTGCTTTCTAGATCTTCATAGCTTAAAACATCTATTCCAATAGGTTCACAGCCTACTTAATCATGAAGGAGCATCTAGAATCTCTTCCTACCATTTTGAGTGATATACGCTAGCTTGCTTTTGATTAAGGAAATTAAGCTTACTTTACTCTATTGTTTTCTTTCCTTTTATTTGATTTGTTTATTTTATTTAAAATCAACTAAATCATTCAAACTAGTATTTAATTCATATTCTCAAAATGACATTCTATCCTTGTAAAATATGTCATTTTGCAGATGTAGAAGTTCCACTTACTTGTGTCATACTGATAGCGTTGTTTGCCCTTCAGCATTATGGCACCCACAGGGTTGGATTTTTGTTTGCACCTGTTGTCATAACATGGCTTGTGTGTATCAGTGCTATTGGTGTATATAATATAGTACAATGGGACCGTCATGTGTATCGAGCTCTGTCTCCATATTACATGTACAAATTCCTGAAAAAGACTCAAAGAGGGGGCTGGATGTCCTTGGGAGGGATCCTCCTGTGCATAACAGGCAAGATATAGTTGTCAGTTGCTTTATGATTAATCTGCTACTTATCTTCCTTTGGTACCATGATCACTAAATACACAAATATGTTCTTTCAGGCTCTGAAGCAATGTTTGCTGATCTAGGACACTTCTCCCAGTTGTCAATACAGGTAGATATCTAACTAGTTGCTAAATAACAAGGTGCATATTTGATACAGTATAAGCAAAAATGAGAAGCCATAAGAGTGACAATGGTCCACTTTTTTTCCTTTGTTTGAATAATAAGTAGAAGTTTGAGTAAATGTTAGTCGGAGGTGGCTAAAGTTATTTTATACTTAGAATAAATAATAAAGCAGGCCATCTCTAATAGCTTAAGCTTTTACATGAGATGATTGTAGTTTCAAGTTTAGCTCTCAACACGACCCCTCCGGAAATATTTTCATATGCCTAGCCTTAGAAAAAGAATTAGTCTGCACATAAGGGATGTGTTGGACCTAAAATAAATAATAAAAACGGAACCCTTCCAATAGTTTAAGCCTTAGGATTAGAAGGTTAAACAATTCAACTAAAATATAGGCAATGCCCTTAGTACCCCTCAACAGAAAAGCTTTGAGCAGCGTTTGTGAGCAGGGGGTTGATTCTAAGTTTGCCCGTTCAATTTCCATGGGATTTATTACTGCTTTGCATGCTGACATTCTTTTATCAGTATCACCCTTTTAAAATTTTCGTGGCATCCGAATCGGGTTGCCCCTGCACGATGAAGACTGGCCCCTTTGTTTTGCTTTCTATGAGTGAAGAATTTAGCCAACTTTCAGATTCAATTTGACTAAATGGATGTGATTACAATCTGATGAGAATGTCCAATCAAGAGAGGGATAGAGATGAACTAAAGGTTGGTTAGAATAGTTTTGAGGTACTACAGCTCTTGGAAGTTCTCCTTTTAGCTATAGAAAAAGAGAAAGCTGAACACAGCTTATTGTTTAAAGATAGCCCGGCTTGTGAGATATAACATTGTCTAAGAAACTAATTTCCCTTTTGCAGATTGCTTTTACCTTCATGGTTTATCCATCACTGATTCTTGCATATATGGGGCAAGCTGCTTATCTTTCACAGCATCATGTTATTGAAAATGAAAGCTATCGAATAGGCTTCTACGTTTCTGTACCAGGTATGTATTTTCCTAGGTTGCTTTTACGGTGAAAAAAATAAAGTTAGAAGGAAATTGGGCTGATGATGGATATCTCAAATTTTTGTTCCAGAGAAACTAAGGTTGCCGGTTCTGGTGATTGCTATACTTGCTGCCGTGGTGGGGAGCCAAGCCATTATCACTGGAACCTTTTCAATTATTAAACAATGCTCCTCACTGGGTTGCTTTCCTAGAGTCAAAATAGTGAATACGTCATCCAACATACATGGACAGATATATATTCCAGAGATTAATTGGACCTTAATGCTACTATGCTTGGCTGTTACTATTGGCTTTAGAGACACCAAAAGGATGGGCAATGCTTCAGGTATGAATATAATGATATGAATAAGGGAAAGTTAATTTTTGATTAGTCGAAATCATTTATCCTTCTTGGATGTAGTGTTAAACTTGAAATGCCTTTATTTGAGTTCCAGAGATTCAATCTTGATTGACTGCTCAATTTTATATTCCAGTCACAATTTTCCATGCACTTGGAGTCCTCCTAAACCAAAGTTATTTCTTGAATATGTTCCCCTCCTCAAGGGGGGCCAATTTTCATGTTCAATTTCCCTCTGCATAAATTTCTGTAAAGGGTAGCCTGGTGCATAAAACATCCTGTATCCACGCAGGGTCCGGGGAAGGGCCACACTCCAAGGGTGTGATGTAGACAGCCTACCCTAATGCAAGCGTTAGTGAAGCTTCCACGGCTCAAACTCATGACCTATAGGTCATACGGAGACAACTTTACTCTTTTGAAATTCATTCCGCACTTATTTACACAATGGATACGAGGATCTCATAGAAGGAAAGACTGTTTTCAATGCTGAATGATTTTCATAACTAATCGTCACTAATTTTGCTTCGTATCAGGTTTGGCAGTCATAACTGTCATGCTGGTTACGACTTGCTTGATGTCGTTGGTGATTGTTTTGTGCTGGCGCAAGAGTGTCCTCCTTGCACTTTGCTTTGTTATATTCTTTGGGACGATTGAAGCCTTATATTTCTCAGCTTCTCTGATTAAATTTTTGGAAGGAGCATGGGTGCCTATTGCAATAGCCTTTGCTTTCATGATAGTAATGTGCATTTGGCACTACGGCTCTTTAAAGAAGTACGAATTTGATGTCCAAAATAAGGTCTCTGTTGAGTGGCTACTCGGTCTTGGTCCCAGTCTAGGCATTGTACGGGTTCGTGGCATTGGCCTCATACACACTGAGCTTGTATCCGGAATCCCAGCAATCTTTTCACACTTTGTTACCAATCTTCCGGCATTCCACCAGGTCTTAGTTTTCCTTTGTGTCAAATCTGTCCCAGTTCCTCATGTTAAACATGAGGAGCGTTTCCTGGTTGGACACATTGGCCCAAGAGAGTACCGCATGTACAGGTGCATTGTCAGGTATGGTTATCGCGATGCTCACAAGGATGATTCAGAATTCGAGAATGATCTTGTATGTAGCATAGCAGAGTTTATACGGACAGGAAGGACAGGGTTGAATGTTAACGGTGAAGATCTTAGAAAGGATTTCGAGGACCTCACCGTTGTTGGAACACCTTCGACTCATTTATCAGGAGTTCAACTTTGCGATGATGAGGATGTAAATGCTGAATTAGTTGGACCATCAGAGCATAAAGAAATACTTTCTCCACGCGTGACCAAGCCTAAGAAAAGGGTGAGATTTGTCATACCGGAATCTCCCAAGATTGATAGAGGTGCACAAGAGGAGTTGCGCGAACTAATGGAAGCAAGGGAAGCTGGGATAGCTTACATATTGGGACATTCCTATGTAAGAGCCAAACAAGGGTCTAGCTTATTTAAGAAAATAGTTATAAATTTTGGATATGACTTTTTGAGAAGGAACAGTAGACCACCTACATACACATTAAGTGTACCCCATGCTTCTACTTTAGAGGTAGGAATGGTTTACAATGTATGATTTTTAGCATACAGGAAAAAAACAAATAATGAATGTTGTACATGTGTTTGTAGTTTATTTTGTGAATAGAAGAAAAGTTAAGTAACATTTTACCATGATTGATTGAGATTGAGAAATATCTACCATTGACAACCCATATTCTTGTAAACTATTTGATCTTTTTCAGTTCCCCATCTTGCTTAGAAAACAAGGATTGAACTTTTTCCATGCGGATCCTTTATGTGTCTTACAATAGCAGGAAAGTTTAGGAAATTGTAGGAGGGGAAATGTCCAACTTTATTGTGTCTCAGTTTTCTTTTTTGCTTTTGTGTCGAAAAAGAGCTTTTGACCCTAAAATGAGCTGTCATCGACTCTAGGTGAATATAAATTCGTTTAAAGGTGTGTTTGGTACGAAGGAAAATATTTTTTTGGAATATAAGTGATTTTCTTGCTTATTTTCTGGATAGTAGAAATGTTTTTGGAAAATATATAATTTAGGCAAATACATGAGAGACGAAATGGATAAAGGCGGGAGAGGATGGTATGTCGGCGTCTAAGGGCTGGGGTGGCAGTAGCCAAGGTAGGGGTGGAGGGGGGGATGCGGTAGGGGCGGGGTTGGGGGGGGGG
>MDKJ01102633.1:0-28643 GCA_005239525.1 Nicotiana knightiana
ATATATATATATATATATATATATATATATATATATATATATATATATATATATATTTTAGATTTATGTTCAGGCCGCCTAGAAAATAAAAAAACCAGAAAATCCGTTGTGTTATTCTCATAAGTGAATGTATGAATGAACATGTATTTTGATGACCATATTTCCTATTTATTCATCAAACTGAAAAGTAAAGATTATTAGGACTTGGTTGGACTTCCTAAAACTAGTGTCCTCCCTATAAATTAGCCACAATTAGGATTGACCAAAAGAGTAAAATGATAACTTGGGCTAAATACGGCCATAGCCCAAAATTTGTGTCCTTTAGAATTTAAGCTTAAACAATCTTTCACATGTCCTATAGGTTGAAAAATACATCTTTAGGTTGAAATTTGGAAAATAATCAACTATTATCTCAAATTACCATAAACTACACTCGGGAGTGGCAACTCATGCCCCCGACCCTCACTCCAAACAACTAATAAAATGCATATAGCAACTACGGGTGCATCTCATGTGACGTGATTGTCATGTGTTCAAAAACAACAAGTGTACGCCATCGTAACTTGTCCAAGATAAATCCATAAACGTCCTAATTGTTTTTAAAACTAAAATGTTATTTCAAATAAAAAAACCTGAAGAATAATCAAACATCGCCTCAAATAGGCACTTTAAAACTGTCATGACCATAGTCTTGACTACGTAATATACACTCGGGTGCGACAACTCATATCCCCATCTTCAACTTCAAATTTTAATAAAAATCACATGTTGTAATTGTGGGTGCATTTCATGTGGCACAGTTATAATGCGTCCAAAAACAAACAAGTGCACGCCATCGTGACTTGTTTCAAGATAAATCCATAAAAGCGACCAAAAATAAAAAAAGGCTAAAAAGCACAATAGGTTTAAAACATGTAAATAATAAGATAATTAGGCCAAATATTAAAATTTAAGAGACCGTGCTAGAACCACGAAACTCAGGAATGCCTAACACCTTCTCCCGGGTTAATAGAATTCCTTACTCAGATTTCTGGTCGCAGACAAATTAAAACAGAGTCAAAATTTCCTCGGTTTGGGATTTTTAAATAACACGGTGTCCCGGAGCATCGTCAAAAATTCGGGTGGCGACTCTGAAATAAGTAAATAAATCCCAAATCCGAATAATGTCACTTAAAGTGGAAAAACTCCCTTATTACCCTTCATTAATCCGGGGTGGTGAAAAAGGAGGTGTGACAATGGCTATCCTCTCCAATAGGAAGCTGGAATATTTGGAGCGAGGTATAGTGGAGTTAGAAGGCAAAGTCATCAAAAGGATCGAGGATTGCCAGAACGCTGAGGGGAATGAAGGAGGACACCTGGCTAAAGCGTACCTGCTGCTAGGACTGTGCGAGCTGGGGAACTTGTTCGATGGAATCAAGAATATCGAATTTGGGGAAGGTCCTTCTGGGTCCAAATAGGCTAGATTTACCTTTTTGATTTCATAAATATAATGAGGTCGGATGCCATTAGTGACTTATTTGTTATTTTCAGTATCGTTTTTGGGATTCGTCTATCTATATTAATGAAATGAGGCATTTTGGCATCTAAGTTCTCCAAATCAACTTGTCGCTAGGCCTACCTCGGGAACAACACGGCCCCCAAATTAAGACGCGCATTTACATTCCTGCAATATGTGTTTAAATGCTGCAAATACTTTCGTCATAACCCTCACTGACTTGTTACCTTTTGTTTTTATTTTATTTCTTTTGATTATTCCCCTTCCCTAAAGGTTGGTTCATGCATTTTGGCATCATCAACATACCATACAAGATCCAGGGGCCCTCCACTTTCTCCTCCTCCTAGTCCGCCTAAAGGCAAAGGCAAAGGAAAGATGGAGGATTTGAGCAACATCAAAAAGGAAAACGCTACACCAGTTGAACACCCAGAGGCTTCGGACAGTCGGGGTACCCAGATCCAGACTGATACTGTGTCACAACTTGAGAAAAGGCTGCTGAAAATTCAAGGGGAACTTGAACATGTTATGAGCCTAGCAAACTTTTCCTTATCGCTCAGCGTCCTAGACATTGGCCATCCAAACACTCAACACTCTGCACCACCTCAGAATACACCCAACAAATAGAATCCTCCTGCAACTCACCACTATATAACTCCACCGCAAAATCAAACCATCGCACCACAATACTAACAAAACACCTGCCACACTCCCCGAAACACCCCACCCATCATTCCTGAACCACAAAACTCCACCAACGATCACCTCTATGCTCATGAACCAGGCCACCAGAATAACCCCATATACATGGAGACTCTACCTCACTCCACTCAACCCATCTCTTACACACCGGAATCCAGTGAGAAGGATATGCTTATTAGGAACTTGGCCGAAAAACTTAAGAAATTGACTAGCCGAGTTCAAGGCGTGGAGGGAGGTAAGGGGATCGAAGGATTGAATTATGAAAATCTCTGTATACAGCCTGATATAGAACTACCGGAGGGTTACAAACCTCCCAAGTTCAAGATGTTCAATGATACTGGTGATCCCAGGGTCCATCTGAGGACCTATTATGACAAACTGGTCAGAGTTGGAAGAGACGAAAAGATCTGGATGAAATTGTTCATGAGGAGCCTCACATGGGATGCCTTGTCTTGGTACATCAGCCATAAGAAGTGGTCTAATTGGGTGAGTATGGCCTCAGATTTCATGGACCGATTCAGGTTCAACACGGAAAATGCACCGGACATATTTTACATCCATAATCTCAAGAAGAAACCCATTGAAACCTTTCACAAGTATGCCACTTGTTGGAGGTCAGAAGAGGCCAAGGTTAGGCCGACATTAGATGAAGAATAGGTGAACAAATTCTTCGTCAGGGAACATGACCCGCAATATTATGAGAGACTGATGGTAATTGAAAATCGAAAATTTTCCGACATCAACAAGCTTGGGGAAAGAATTGAAGAAGGTATCAGGAGCGGAATGGTCACTAATTTTGAGGCACTGCAAGCCACCAACAAAGCACTGCAATACGGTGGCATATCCAAGAAGAAATACGTAGGAGCGGTAGTGGTTGCCCAGGGGCCCCAATCTCCACTGACATATCGAACCTCTCCACTTGCAGACCAAGCACCCCCACCCATATCTCAGCCAGCATCTCAATCCACATATCAGCCAGCACCTCAATCCACATATCAACCATCACCTCCACCCACATACCAACCCATTTCTCCCAGATATTCCCAACCAGCCACTGCCTATCACACATACAACTCTCAACCGTCTCACTTTCAGTCACCTCCAGCTTGCCAAAATTTCCCAAGACCTCGACCCAACTTTGACCGCAGGCCACCCAAACAGTATACCGCCATTGCCGAGCCCATTGACCAGCTGTATGAAAGGTTGAAAGCTGCTGGTTACATTACCCCTATCCCTGCAGTGACCATAGAGAATCCATCCCAATGGGTCAATCAGAACAAAACCTGTTCATACCATTCCAGCATGAAAGGACATACCATCGATGAATGCCTCTCGTTGAAGGATAATATCCAGGCTCTGATCGAAAACAAAATCATTCAAGCTAAGGAAGCTGCTCCTAATGTTCGCAATAACCCCTTCCCAGATCACAGGGGTGGAGGCGTCAATGTGATTGAAATAGATGAAGAATGAGACCCAAAGGGGTCAATCGGGTTGATCAAAGAAGGTGACGATCCCAAGAAATTGGTGGTTACGCTTAATCCCATCATAGTGAAGATACAACTGTCAGGAGAGGCTGAGGTGACTACATCAATCCCGTTCGAGTTTGATGTATCACCCCCTACAGATATGCCCGCACCATTCAAGGTTGAAATAGCACCACCTGCAGTGACTCCTGTCCCATTCGAAGTAAAGGTAGCCACACCAATTACAGTGACAGTATCAACTACGCCGCCTTTAAACACTAATGTCGTGCCCTGGGATTACGTAGCTGAAGCTAGAAGGAAAGGAAAGGTCAAGGTATAAGAAGTTGGTGCTGCACATAGTATGACCAGGACTGGAAGGGTCTACACACCCGAACACTTGGGAGAGTCCAACAAACATACTTCTAACAGGCCTCCCGTCATTGAGACATGACAAAATGACCTCTGTAGAAAGGTACAAGCCAGGGAATACTCGGTCATAGATCATCTGGATAACACTCCGACCCAGATATCCATATTATCATTGTTGCAGAATTCGGAAGCACATAGGAGTACTCTGATGAAAGTGTTGAATGAAGCTTATGTACCTAACAACATCACAAGCGGAGAGATGACTAACATGGTGGGGCAGGTATTAGAAAGTCACAAGATTACTTTCCACGAGGATGAACTAACATCGGAAGGTTTGAGTCACAACAGGGCACTGCACATTACCGTGCAATGTGAAGATTACTTCATTACCAGGGTTCTGATTGATCGGGGGTCCAGCCTTAACATTGCCCATTGACAACACTAAAGAGGTTGGGAAAGGGACTGTACGAAATACGAGAAGGATCCATGAATGTAAAGGCTTTCAGTGGGTCTCAAAGGTCCACCATTGGAGAAATCAGTCTCTGTTTGCAGATGGGGCCTACATGGTTTGAGGTTGGATTTCAGGTGTTAGATATATCCACGTCCTATAATCTGTTACTAGGACGACCATGGATACATGCCGATAGGGCTGTGGCCTCAACTTTGCATTAGGCAGCAAAATTCAAGTGGAATCATTAGGAAGTCATTATCCATGGGGATGGGAGCAACCCCATCTACAACCACCAGACTATCCTGGTAATTGAAGGTAGAAGAAGGCTTGGTGGAGAAACTTATCACCACATCGAACGGGTCAACGCAATAGACAAGGATAAGTGTTGGAGTAGTAAGATTGAAAGCATAATGAATTGGAGCGCATACGAACCTGGCAAGGTTCTCGGTAAAATCTTCAAGGCATTTCCAAGCCAATACGGCTAAAGCGCCACGACACTACCTTTGGCCTGGACTACTAGTAAACTTGGCAAGAGTACAATGACTGGAAGCCACCATGGCGCGGTCCTTACTATCCATTGGAGCAGCCCATACCGCATCTAGAACAGACTTTCCAGCAAGCCGACGTCATAGGGGGACCAGAGGAGGAGGAAGCATTAGCAGCCTTAAGGAACTTATTCTTGGAAGACGAAGATATGGATTGTTTTGTCATCGTTGAGGAGAATGAGGATAAAGGCCCCACCATCCAAGCTTTGAGAAAGGGATCGTTCCTCAAAAACTGGACTGTCAGACCATCCTGGGCCCGACGAGTCCTGGGGTAGCAAGGCTGAACAACATTGTTTATTTTTGCTTTCCAAAAAAAGGATTTCTCTTTCTTGCATTCTGTTTTAAATAAAATTACCAATGTTCCGAAACGTTTGTTTAAATTATTGAAAATCTCTTTTATGTTTTAATGAATCGATATTTATTATTTTTCCTCTTATACTCTTACCTATACAGAATTACTATTTCCTGTCTTGGTAACCAATGGCTGTGACATGCAATGAGACAACGCAACAAAAGGACAGTGATTCAGAAGAAGATATCATACCCAAGGAAATCGTCAAAGAAGTGGAGGACTTTGAGAACAAGCCTAAGTCCAATTTGGACGAGACCGAGGTAATCAACTTGAGAGATTCAGACACTGTCAAAGAAACCCGCATCTGCATCCATCTGTCACCGCCGGAGAAAGAAAAGTATACACAATTCTTGAAGAAGTATGAATACATATTTGCATGGTCGTATGATGATATCACCGGACTAAGTACATCTATCGTGGCTCACAATTTGCCCACCAATCCAATGTGCCCACAAGTGAAGCAGAAGCTCTGGAAGTTCAAGCCTGACATGAGTTTGAAAATCAAGGAGGAAGTCACCAAACAAATCAACGCCAAGGTCCTCAGGGTGGTTGAATACCCAACATGGTTATCCAACATCGTGCCAGTTCCAAAGAAGGATGGAAAGGTTAGAGTTTGCGTCGATTACAGGGATCTCAACCGAGCCAGTCCAAAATATGATTTCCCTCTTCCAAACATACACATCCTAATCGAAAATTGTTCCAAACATGAGCTCCAGTCATTTGTGGATTGCTTCGCCGGTTACCATCATCTGGATGGACGAGGAGGACGGTGAGAAAACGGCTTTCATCACGCCGTGGGGAGTATACTGTTATAAGATGATGCCATTTGGCCTAAAGAATGTTGGGGCCACTTACATGAGGGTTATGACTACTATCTTCCATGACATGATACATAAGGAGATCAAGGTATATGTGGGCGACGTCATCATCAAGTCCAAGAAAGCCACAGATCATATAGCAGATTTGAGGAAGTTCTTCAACAGATTGCGAAAATACAACTTAAAATTAAACCCTGAAAAGTGTGCATATGGGGTTCCTGCCGGAAAATTGCTTGGGTTCATCGTCAGCCGCCGAGGAATAGAACTGGATCCATCAAAAGTCAAAGCCATCCAGGCGCTGCCACCACCAAAGAACAAGAAGGATGTAATAAGTTTTCTGGGACGACTAAATTACATCAGTCCGTTCATAGCCCAGCCCACAGTCATATGTGAACCAATCTTCAAGAATTAAAGAAATACGCTGCAACCAAATGGATCGAGGATTGTCAAAAGGCCTTTGACAGAATCAAGGAGTACCTATTAACGCCACCAGTTTGGGTTCCGCCAGAGCCAGGTAGACCTTTATTACTCTACCTTGCAATACTAGATGGAGCTTTCGGCTGCATTCTGGGGCAGCATGACGAGACAAGGAGAACAGAACAGGCTATCTATTATCTGAGTAAGAAGTTCACTCCATACGAGGCACGGTATTCTCTATTGGAACGTACCTATTGCGCTCTAACTTGAGTCGCTAAGAAGCCTATACACTACTTTTGTGCCTACACAACATATTTCATATCAAGGATGGATCCCTTGAAGTATATCTTCTAGAAACCCATGCCCACTGGCGAGCTGGCTAAGTGGAAAATCCTACTGAGTGAGTTCGACATCATCTATGTGACTCGAAAAGCGGTCAAGGGACAGGCATTGGCAGATCATCTTGCAGAAAATCCTGTAGGAGGAGAATACAAACCCTTGAAAATGTATTTTCCCGATGAAGAAGTATTGTTCATAGGAGAAGACATTGCTGAATCCTATGATGGTTGAAGGATGTTCTTTGATGGAGCGGCAAATTTCAAAGGAGTCGACATTGGAGCTGTTTTTGTGGAAACTGGCCAACACTATCAGGTATCTGCCAAACTCAGATTTCCTTGCACTAACAACATGGCAGAGTATGAAGCTTGCATACTAGGACTCAACATGGCCATCACATGAATATTCAAGAGCTTCTGGTAATCGGCGATTCAGATTTGCTTATACACCAAGTACAAGGAGAATGGGCGACCAAGAATTCCAAGATATTCCTATATATGCATTATGTGCAGGAATTGAGAAAGAGGTTCACAAAGACAGAATTTCGGCACGTCCCTAGAATTCATAATGCGTTTGCCGATGCACTGGACACATTATCATCCATGATACAGCATCCGGATAAAAACATCATTGATCCTATTGCGGTGAAGATCCATAGTCGGCCAGCATATTGCGCCCATGTTGAAGAGGAAGCAGACGGGAAACCTTGGTTCTACGACATCAAGGAATACTTGGCAAAAGAGTAGTACCTAGAGCATGCAAATAATAAACAGAAACATATGCTTCGGAGGTTGTCCAACAGTTTCTTTCACAACGGAGGAACCCTATACAGAAGAACTCCCGACTTGGGATTACTGAGATGTGTTGATACAAAGGAAGATTCTAAGATACTTGAAGAAATACATAATGGGACTTGCGGCCCTCATATGAATGGTTTTGTCTTGGCTAAAAAGATACTTAGAGCTGGTTATTTCTGGATGACCATGGAGACTGACCGCATCCAGTATGTTCGGAAATGCTACCAATGTCAGGTACATGCAGACATGATAAAAGTGTCGCCTAATGAGCTCAATGCAACTATCTCACCTTAGCCATTCGCCGCTTGGGGGATGGACGTCATCGGCCCGATCGAGCTCACCGCCTCAAATGGGCACAAGTTTATCTTGGTAGCTATTGATTACTTCACAAAATTGGTCGAAGCAGCATCTTAGAAGGATATGACTAAGAAATTCGTGGCAGACTTTGTCTGCAACCGGATTGTTTGTCGGTTCGGAGTTCCAAAATCAATCATCACCGACAACGCTTCCAATCTCAACAGTGATCTAATGAAGGCCATGTGCGAGATTTTCAAAATCAAGCACAAGAATTCCACAGCCTATAGACCTCAGATGAATGGAGCTTTTGAGGCCACCAACAAGAATATCAAGAACATACTGAAAAAGATGGTAGAAAATCACAAATAGTGGCACGGAAAGTTGTCATTTGCCTTATTGGGATACTGCACCACAGTCTGCACATCAACCGGGGCAAATCCTTACTTACTGGTTTATGGTACGAAAGCTGTTATTCCTGCCGAACTGGAGATTCCTTCCTTGAGAATCATACAAGAAGCTGAGCTCAACAACGTAGAGTGGATAAGGAGCCATTATGAGTAACTAGCCCTCATAGACGGGAAAATAATGAATGCAGTGTATCACAGACAACTTTATCAGAACAAAATGACCAGAACCTTTAACAAAAGAGTCAAGCCTAGACAGTTCACACCGGTGCAGCTTGTGTTGAAGAAGATCTTTCTGCATCAAGATAAAACCAAAGGGAAATTCTCTCCCAACTGGCAGGGTCCATACACGGTTCACACGGTCTTGACAGGAGGAGCTCTCATACTTGTAGAAATGGACGAAGAAGTTTGGCCAAAACCGATCAATTCAGATGCAGTCAAGGGATACTATGTGTAACTCTTGATACTTTTCTCAAATTATGTAAATTGAACTATGCTCGACCTGATTCCCTTTTAAGTGGGGATACGTAGGTAGCCCTGTGGGTTCGGTCACAATTCAATAAAAATCTTGTTTTCCCCATAATTGAAAACTGCGGCAGAATTTTGAGAAGGACCCTCAAAATTTTGAAGCAAGATCAGCCGATAACAGCATGTACAACAGTCAGAGACATCAATCCATCTAACTGGGGCCGAATTTTGAGGAGGACCCTCAAAATTCCATAGCAAAAGAGGTTGCAATGTATCGGATCTTGTCACGGTTTTCAATTCATCTAAAATTCTTAAAGTACATTTTTACTATATCTTTACAAAACTCTGCATGCTTGCTTGTAAGGTAACTCTATTTAGCCAAACGCTACCCCGATGTTGCAAATAGGATCATCAGACCAAGCAAAGCAGGACAAGCAAAGCCAGGGGGACACAAATCAACCTCCCCCATCTACAAAACTCACAATTTTTCTTTGGATGCAGGGACAAAGTATAGACATGCCGCAAAGTCACAATCCTCACAACAATCGCATTATCGCAATCTGCGACCAGCTAAGAAATTCTGCTACTATCTGCTATTCATTCTACTTTCTGCATAAGGCTAAATGCTACTTTCCCTTGCATAAGGCTAATCTCAACCTTCATCCTGCATGAGGTTAAGATCTACCTCCCCCATTTGCATAAGTCTAATCTCTGTCTTCCCTTTGCATAAGGCTAATCTCTGCCTTCTATTTGCATAAGGCAAATCTCTGCCTTCCCTTACATAAGGCTAATATCTACCTTCATTTGCATGGGATTAAGCCCTGTCCCACATCTTGCATGAGACTAAGCTCTGTCTCCACTTTATATGATGTTAAGCTTTACCTCCGCATTCGCATAAGGCTAATCTCTGCCTTTATTTGCATGAGACTAAGCCCTGTCCCGCATCTTGCATGAGACTAAGTTATGTCTCCACCTTGCATGAGGTTAAGGTCTATCTCCGCATTCGCACAAGGCTAATCTCTGCCTTCATTTGCATGAGACTAAGCCCTGTCCCGCATCTTGCATGAGACTAAGCTCTGTCTCCATACCTACATGAGGCTAAGCTCTGCCTCCAATTTACATCCTTTTCAGTGAGACTAAGCACTTTCTCTCCAACATTATCTACTTTGCTCTTCTTTCGGGCTAAGCTCTGCCCTCCACTTCACAAGACTAAGCTTTGTCTTGTTGACATCATATTATTGCATCTCATGGGCTTAAATATTGCCAACCTATCCAAAGGCGTCATAGTCTAAAGGCATCATCCTCCTAGCCGGAAGACACCATGTCATGGCCTGAGGATCTCTCTCGACTTGTATATCATTATTCAAAGGCGTCATAGTTCAGAGGCACCATCCTCATGGACCGAGAACATCATTTCATGGCCTGCGAATCTCTCACTGAACAATTCATGGCCCAGGACATCATGGTCTAAGGACGTCATCCCTAACCATCCGAAGACGACTTTCATAGTCCAAAGGGAACCTGCATCATGTTTAAATTTCTACACAATATATGCTTTTAGCATCTTCGTTTGCAGGTGACTTGGCAAGCAACTGCTATCCCAACTAGAGCGATCTCACTCCAGTTCCTTCAGTTATCTTAAAACTTGGCCTCTCACCATAACCAATCCTTCGCCTATCCCAAAACATTGTGTCCGTTCTTGTGATGACTTCATCAATATATTACGTCGGTGAATCAAGAACTACACACGGCCTGATTCCTGTAAAACCAGGGGCATGTAGGCAGCTCATAAGCTAGAGTGCGGCCTAAACCTCTCAAACTGTTTCGCTCGGTCAAAATTGGCCACCATATCTTTACCCGACAACTCTTTCATCTTTTCGGGGTAAATAGGGGCAGCTGTTGGAACCCAATTTTTACCAAAATAATTTTGTTTAATTGCATATATGTCTTCAAAATCATGCATTAGCATCAATTGGTATTTTTCCATAATGTTTCATTTTTTTTTTAATTTGCCCAGTATTTTATTTCTAATAAATAATCATAAAATTGCATCACAAATGATTTCAAAAATTTTTTTTGGTTTAATTTACTATTTATGGTCTTATTAAGTCCAATTATTCTATAAATAGCCAAATTGACACCTTTTGGCTACAATTGCAATAAATTTACAATTATAGCTCATGCATATATTTTTGTATTATTTTTTTACTAGAAATTAGTCTTTTGTATTTTTAAATACTAAATAACCATTTTTTTAAAAACATTTCCATGCATGAAATTCATTTTTTTATAAGTAGTAATTATTTTACAAAGTATTTTTAATTAATTCATTTGGGGCATTCAACAAATGGCCTTATTTAATTTCAATTTTAGCCTAATTAACTAGCCCAAAACCCTTATAAACTAGCCTAATAAACCCAAGCCCAAACCCCTTACCTAACCCGACCCAGGTCTTATTGAATCCTGGCCGTTGATCATTTTTTATCAACAGCCCAGATTACTCCTACCATAATTAAACCTAACTACCCCCACCCCCCGAAACCCCTCATTTTCCTCTTATCACCCCGCCGTCACTCACCTCCCTTCCTCTGAAATTCTCTCTAAATCCAACCCTAATTCCCCCTCTCCTTCACTCTCCACCACCGTCCATGGTGGTTTCTCACCACTCTCAGACCTCCAAGGGGGTCTCTTACGCTGGGTACTGCCGTCTCTAAGGTCCTCAAGGGACCAGGGTTAGTCCGCTTACGCCTTTGGCCCTTTCTTGCCCGTTTTAGGCTACTCTGGTTCGATTTCTAGTAAGATCTTTTTATTTTGCCTTAAACCTATAGATTTCTAAGCCTATGTCTTCATCTCTACATATCTGAGAAGGGTCGAACTTATTTTTACTTGTTTTTATGAAAATCTTCTGATTTTCGAGTGGCTTGTAATTCTCCTAAACTAGGGTTTCCTGAAAATCCTTTTTTCAAACGTTTTCTAACTTTAAGTGTTTAATCCCTTGTTTTTATGTGTTTTGACTGATTTTGTTGAGTTTTGCCTTAACCCTAACTAGCTTATGCTAAAACCCCCAATTTTTGGCATTTTGTTTGATTCTGAGCTTGTCTGTGTTACTGGCTACATGACTTTGTTATGTGCTTTGGTTCGCATGATTTCTTCTTCATATAATTTGAACATCTTGTGATTTTACCCTAATGTGCCTTTATTAGGGTTCCTGGTTCGATTTCTTGACTGGTTCTACGTGTCTATATTCAGTATATTTGTTTATTCATGGAAAACCTATATTTTTCTCCTTAAATCAATGTTGTTTTGAATTTTCGATTCACTGATTTGCTATATTGATTCCTATGTGCTGATTTCTCGATTATTTACCTATTATTTACATCTTTTAATTATTTCTTGCCTTATTTTGATTAACTGTGATACTTGCTAATTCTTACTAATTGTTTCCCTAATTAAACTCTTGTTTATTTACCCCTAATTACCTACTCCATACCTAAGTTTATTTGATTTCTTTCCTTAATTATCTGCCTTGCTCTTTATCATTAACTGGTTACCCCTTAATTAGAGGAAGACCTTACTAATTTTATGCATGTAATCCTCCCTAATTACTGAACAATTGATTTTTTACCTTATTTTGTCTAGCTCTCAGCTGCTATATATACTCTCCTCTATTCTCACTACACACACGATCACTAGTTCAAAAACTCTCTCTTACAGTCAAAACTCTCTGCTCTTCTTTGTTACTTGCAACTGTCACTAAACTAGCCGACTGTAATCCAAGGCTAGTTATTGCACCACATCTGCTCGTATCCTGTGTTTTTCTCTCCTTAACTGGTATGTCCTAGTTCAATTTCAAGTCCAAAATTCATTGTGCTCTGTTACTGCTTTAGTTCATTGATTTCCACTCTTCTTCTTGCTTAACATCTTGTTGTTTAGTGTGTAACTTTTATGTCTAAATCAGTGTTTCACCTAGCATGCCTGAACTATCCTGTTTAATCACTATCCTGTATGAATTCTGTCTTGTTTAACTTGTGATTAACATGTTTAAGGATCTGCCTATTGCTTTCTCTAACATGCCTCAACCTGATTTTGTTCCATGTATGTCAGTATGTTTGATGGTTTGCCTGATCTGTTTACTAAGGTTTTTGTTTAATCTGCTGCTAAGTTGTTTAATATTTCTAAGTAACTCTGGTTCTATGCCTCATCTGTCCAGTGTAATTTGTTTCCACATGGTTGTTCTGTGATCCATGCTCTATGTCTTTACTACTAGTTGTATGATTAACTCCTTAATCCTATAAAACTCTTGAAAAGGCTTCTGTGCTCCTGTTGCTATATGTTTCACTATATGTGTTATGTATGTCCCCAATTCACAATACCCCTGTGTGAATTCGGTTAATATTGGACCTGTTGGTTCTGTAGCCAATCAGGCTGCTTACTGATTTTTCAAAAAATAATGTTTACATTGTTTTCAAACTGTTTTACTTACTGATCAGTCCTTATTTTCAGAAAACTTCTTTACTTATTGAATTATTTCAGTGTTGTTTTCTTGTCAAAACCTTTTCAAAACTATGTCAAGCACTCTCACTTTATTCCTAAGTCCTAGGTTCTGCCCCTCCAGTGTGTGTACTTCCTTGGGATCCTCTTGAGATCCCTTTGAACTCTGGCACACTGGGGCAAGCCCTTCCACACTGCACTTACTCAATCCCTGTTATGAAAAGTCTAGGTGTAAGCACTGCCCGGGATCCTTGAGGTCCTTAGGGAACTCTGACACACCTGGACACAAATCTGGCTATGAAATCCTTTGGCATTTGAGATCATTGAAGTCATGGCCTTACCAGGTTTGCCTTGGGCCTATTTCAGGCTCCCTATAGTTCGATTTCTGTTTCATTTATGTAATTTATTCATTGGTCTGTAATAATTATTTGTAAACAAATATTGGGGTGGCTAGTGAAAAATGGGGAGGGTAGCTATATGATCTTGTTAATGATACTGGGTAGAAAGCATGTTATAGGTTTATATTCTGTGAGTTCGCATTAGAATCCATGTCCTAGGGCTGATATGCTCATTTACTTGAAAATCATATCAACCCTGCATTAGATATCCTGTTCTTAGGGCTTCACATTTACTGCTTCAGCATATCACATATCGCCAATCCATGCTTTAATGTTGCACAAGTATTCTCACTTAGAAATCCTGCTATTAGGTTAATGAATAACTTTAACAAAAACATCTGTCACTCCTGTGTGCATTTAGATACCATGTTCTAGGAATTCTGTTTGCATTCGTTTGAATACGCCTAGTTTAATTAAAATAAGTCACTGATCCTGAATAGGCATAAAAACAGTCTCGCATATATGAGTTTGTTTTTCTGAGTATAACTGGTACCAATCTTTCATTTTCAAATCTTTGTCACCTAGAATAGCATGTTTGTAGGTTAAATAACTTCAAAATTGTTTAAAATATCTTGTAATTGTTACTACGTACAGTCCCACTCCTAGGCAAGCCTTAGGTAATTAATCTCTATATAAAATTGGAAACTGTATTTTTGATTATTTACTGCTAAGTTTTACATGACTTAAAATCAATAGGCAAACTGATTTGGACCCTACCATTGAGTTTGTGAAACAGTTTAATCTCTATATAAAATTGGAAACTGTATTTTTGATTATTTACTACTAAGTTTTACATAACTTAAAATCAATAGGCAAACTGATTAGGACCCTACCATTGAGTTTGTGAAACAGTGTTGCATATTCTGTACATTAATGTTCACCTAGACATCTTGTCCTAGGACTCTTTCTAAAAACTGCCCGTATTTGTGTTTGAGACCTGTTGTTTGTTTGCTATATATGTGGAGGTAAACATGAGCCTTTTAATTTCTGTCTTTCACTTACTTGCTGGTCCTACCTGTTATTTTCTTGTCGCCTAGATCTTTTCTTTTTAAATAACTTAGGGTTTTATAATTGCCCAGATTTAGAGGCCCTAATGCACCTTAATTCGTTAGGTGGCGACTCTTCAAATTCCTTACATCCCTTTTCCCAAAAGGAAATGAGTTGTCCCAATAATGCCAAAAACCCTGACTAATCTGAAAGGAGAGGAAAAAGGGGGCTCGACAATCAGTGTAAGCAAAAAATTGGTCACCACATAAATCACCCCCCCCCCCCAATCTTGTGTGGAGTTGAAGTATAAAACATCAATTGGTATCAGAGCAGGTTATCCTTGAAGAAACTAACACCTTAGGAGAAGATCAAGATGAGTGCACCACCTGAAAATTGGGAAGGGCAATCAACTGCTAAGCCACCACTCTTTAATGGCCAGTATTACTCTGGTGGAAAAACAAAATGAGAGACCATATTATAGGGGAAGACTATGAGCTATGGGACATTTTCACTGATGGTCCCCTGGCTACCATGAAGAAGAATGCTGAAGGAGTAGTTGTGCCAAAAACAAGAGTTGCCTGCACTGTTGAGGACTTGAGGAAATAGGAGAAGAATGCCAAGGCCAAGAAATGGCTTGTGTATAGACTTGGTCCAGACGAGTACAACAAAATTCAAAGATGTACTACTGCTAAGGAAATTTTGGATACTTTGCAAGTGGCTCATGAAGGAACACCTCAAGTGAAGAGGTCCAGAGGAACTTTACTATATTCTCAGTATGAAAATTTCACTATGAAGGAAGGGGAAACCATCCAAGAGATGTATACTAGGTTCACCACATTGACAAATGAACTTAAGTCTCTTGGAAGGATTCTTCTTGAAGAAGACAAAGTTGAGAAGATTCTGACAAGGGTTCTGCCAGTCTCTTGGGAAATAAAAATCACTGCAATTCAAGAATCAAAGAACATTGCAACTCTTAAGTTGGATGAGCTGATTGGAAATCTCACTGCTTATGAACTTAGAAGGCAAACCATGAAGATGGATGTACCCAAGAAATAAAGGAGCCTGACACTCAGAATCACTGAAGGTTCGGATCTAGAGGAAGATGAAATGACTATGATCATAAAGGACTTCAAGAAGCACCTAATAAGAGGAAAGGGTTCTTCAAGAAGTGAAAACTACAGCAAACCAATCGTTCCTGAAAAACAGACCAATGAGGGTTGCCACAAGTGTGGGAAGACTGATCATCATATCAAGAACTTCCCTCAACGGGAAATTGAATGGAAGAAGGAAAGAGCTGAACGAAGAAACAGGAAGAAGGAACATGTACATCCCAAGAAAAACAAAGGATCAACAAAGGCTATGGTTGTTGCTGCTTGGGGAGAAAGTTAAGATGAGGGCTCAGATGATGAAGATGGAGATGGACAAGCACTTATGGAAATTAGATAATCCGATGAGGAATCTGAGGTAAGTATAATTCATCTCAAAGACAAGATTAAGTTTTTGTCTAAAGAAAGACTATCTAAGTTACTTCTAGATTTCATTGATGAATCTGAGGATATAAACAATAAAAAGGAACAATTGTCTAAGGAATGTGTGATTTTAAAAGCAAAGTGTAAGAACCTGGAACTCCGAGTTAGTGTAAGTAAGAATACTGCACTAAAGAACCAGGTTCATGCGTTAGAAGAAAATGTCCTAGAACTAAAATCTAAGAACCTGAAACTGAAATTAGGAACAAGTAAGAAGAAAGTTGATTGCACACAACTCACTTTAGAGGAAAATATAGGTAAACTGAAAGATGAGTTTTATAAGAAGGAGGAGCAGGTAAGGGTCTTGAAGGAGGATCTAGGCAAGGTCAAGCATGAACTAGACAGATTCTGTAAATGGAACAGGTCCTCTGATACTCTTTCATGGATACAGGAACATCATAGTAGTAATAGAAGAGAACTTGGCTTTGGGAATTAACAACCTAAATGCGATCCCAAAAGAAAGTACCTCACTCTTCCTGAGAACAAGATTTGTACTCACTGTGGTAAAACAGGTCATTATAAAAGTGAATGTAATGCAAAAGAAAAGGCAAGCCAAAAGAACAAAAAAATTGTTCAAGGGAAGAATTGGCTACCAAGTTTGGATAAAAAGAATTTAATTCATCCTTTTTCCTATAGAAAGTGACCCAAACTAGTTTGGGTTCCTAAGACTAACCCCTGATTTCCTTTTGCAGGTTCAAGTGAAGGGGAGCAGCCAAATATGGTACATGAATAGTGGCTACTCAAAGCATATGATAGGAAGCAAGGACCAGTTCCTTTCACTCGAGGACCTCAAAGGAGGTAATGTCTTCTTTGGAAATAGGAAGAAATGTGAGATCATTGGGGTTGGTAAGATAGGTAAGACTGAATCTCACTCTATTGAGAATGTCTACTTGATAGACGGCTTAAAATACAGTCTAATTAGTGTATCGCAACTGTGTGATAGAGGTAACTTGGTAACATTCACCTCTATTAAATGTTTTGTGATTAATCTTACCACTGACAAGATTGTTTTGCAGGGAAAAAGAGTGAACAATATATACATTGTAGATCTGTCCACACTTTCAGAAAATGAACTCACTTGCTTAAGTGTGTTGGACAATGATCCTCTCCTTTGGCATAAGAGACTTGGACATGCAAGTCTGAGTCAACTCAACAAATTGACTTGGTGATAGGACTGGCTAACAGTAAGTTCAAGGAAGACAAATTTTGTGAGGCTTGTCCAAGAAAGAAGCAGGTAAGATCCTCTTTTAAATGCAAGAAAGTGGTAAGTACCACCAGAACGATGGAACTGGTCCATATGGATCTCTATGGTCCAAAGGGAACATTAAGCAGAGGTGGTAAAAGATATGTGATGGTGCTTGTTGATGATTACTCTAGGTTTACTTGGAAATTGTTTTTAACATCTAAAGATGAATCATTTGACATATTCACTTCTTTTGTTAGAAAAACTCAGAAACAACTAGGTAATCAACTTGCATCAATTAGGCCTGATCATGGCACTGAATTTGAAAATACTAAATTTACTGAATTTTGTGACGAGCATGGAATAGATCATAATTTTTCTACTACTAGGACTCCACAACAAAATGGAGTAGTTGAATGAAAGAATAGGACACTTGAAGATATGGCTAGGACTATGTTTATTTCTAGTAAATTGCCCCATAGCTTCTGAGCAAAAGCTGTGAATACTGCATGTTACATCATAAATAGGTGCATGACTAGACCTCTTGTAGAGAAGACTCCCTATGAGTTACTTAAAGAGAGAAAACCAAAATTATCCCATCTTAGGGCATTTGGATGAAGTGCTTTGTGCACAATAATGGTAAAGACTCCCTAGGCAAGTTTAATCCCAGAAGTAATGAGGGAGTATTCTTGGGACATTCTTCACATAGTAAAGCTTATAAGGTCTATAAAAAAAGAACTATGTGTGTTGAAGAAAGTGTTCATGTGGTTTTTGATGAAACTAACATCCTTTTTGAGAGATGGGAACATGATGATGAAGCAATTGGGCTGGTAAGAAACTTAAATGAAGCCACAGCTCAGACTGAAGCTGCACTAGAAGAAGGAACAGGTGATGGAGCATGTTCATCCACCCAGAGCAACATGACAGGGGGATAGAAAAAAGAGGAAATGATCCTCAAACCTCAGTGGAACCTGTCTTTGAACCTGTTCCATAGCAACAAAACACTGAAGGAACATAAAGGGGAAACCTGTTGGTTGTGAGACCTTACAAATATCAAAGTTTTCATCATATTGAGAACATCATTACTGATCCAACCTCTGGAATCAAAACCAGATCTTCATAAAAGAATATTTGTGCTTTTAATACTTTCTTATATCTTATTGAACCTAAAAATGTTACTGAAGCTTTGCAGGATGCAGACTGGGTAAATGCAATGCAATATGAACTCAACCAATTTGAAAGGAGTCAAGTTTGGCATCTGGTACCAAGACCTTGGACAGATCAGTAATTGGCACAATGTGGGTCTTCAGAAACAAACTTGATGAAGATGGAACACTTACAAGGAACAAGGAAAGATTGGTGGTTCAAGAATATAGTTAGGAGGAGGGTATAGACTATGATGAAACTTTTGCTCTAGTTGCAAGGCTGAAAGAAATAAGACTCCTCATAGCCTTTGCTGCTTACATGGAATTCACCCTTCACCAGATGGATGTCAAAAGTTCCTTCCTCAATGTCTATCTAAAGGAAGAAGTGTTTGTCAAGAAACCTCCGGGGTTTGAAAACAAGGAAAATTCTGATCACGTGTATAAACTTGACAAAGCACTTTATGGACTCAAGCAAGATCCAAGAGCATGGTATGAAATATTATCAAAATTTTTGCTTGAGCATGACTACAAGAGAGGTAAAATTGACAATACCTTATTCTTAAAAGAAAAAAGGTAAAGATCTCTTAGTAGTTCACATATATGTTGATGATATAATCTTTGGAACAACTACTGATAAGATAAGTAAATAATTTGCTAAACTAATGGGGAGTGAATTTGAAATGAGCATGATGAGTGAGCATAATTTCTTTTTAGGCTTACAAATTAAACAAAATTCAAATGGAACTATGATCAATCAGCAAAAGTATGTAAAAGAGTTGCTTAAAAGGTTTAAAATGGAAGATTCAAAGAAATTGACACTTCTATTGCAGCAGCTACAAAGTTGGATATAGATGAACTTGGTTCATCTGTTGATAAGAAGTTGTATGAGGGAATGATTGGATCACTGTTGTATCTCACTGCGAGTAGACCTGACATTATTTTCAGTGTAGGCCTTTGTGCAAGATTTCAGGTAAACCCAAAAGAGTCTCACTTGACTGCTGACAAGAGAATTTTGAGATATCTAAAAGGGAACCACTGATCTTTGTCTTTGGTATCCAAAGGGTAGTAATTTCAATCTTGTGGGATATGTTGATGTTGATTATG
This sequence comes from Nicotiana knightiana, assembly GCA_005239525.1. Classification (NCBI taxonomy): domain Eukaryota; kingdom Viridiplantae; phylum Streptophyta; class Magnoliopsida; order Solanales; family Solanaceae; genus Nicotiana; species Nicotiana knightiana. The sequence goes on from MDKJ01102633.1 coordinate 19,746, forward strand.
CAAGTTTTCTTGTGGATAGAAAGAGCACCTCAGGTATGGCACACTTTCTTGGCTCATGTCTTGTGTCTTGGGCCACCAAAAAGTAAAATTCAGTGGCCTTATCTACTGCTGAAGCTGAGTATGTTGTTGCTGCTTCATGTTGTGCTCAATTGTTGTGGATCAAACAACAATTAATGTACTTTGGAATCGATGTTCGTTTATCCTCCTTTTTCGTGATAATACTAGTGCAACTAGTATGACCAAGAATCTGGTTCATCACAAGAGAACTAAGCACATAGATGTCAAGCATCACTTTTTGAGGGATAACTAAGAAAATGGGCTGATCACTGTGAAATTGTGTGCCACTGACAAACAAATAACTGGCATCTTCACAAAAGCTCTAAGTAGAGATCACTTTGAAAGGAACATGTTATAATTAGGGATGATTAAGATCACCTAAAAGGACCAGTTCATAATTCACAACGAAAAAAAAATACAAAATAAAAAAATATATATATATAAATAAATAAATAAAAATTGGTTAGAAAATCTTAAAATTATGTATATAACTAGATTAATTCTTACTCAGTCTCATATTGTAAATAGTATACTCTTGTTCCATGTGTTAAAATGACTCAGTAATCTCTAATGATATTTTCTCTATTTTGGCAAATTTAGACATGCACAAGAGAATTCTCAGTGAAGAACCTGGTTCATCAATGCTGCTTCATCTAGATAACACGGTATATTTTCTACACTCTACACAATTTGAAATAATAATATTTAAATTATGAGAAGAGTCCTACCTAAGTCCAAATTTCTCTTAAACTTATCCAATTAAATTTAACTAGTTCCGTTCAAAAGAATCCTTACCAAATTAAATCACCTAGATTCTAGGGAAGACTTCACCGTCTATTTAAAACTGACATTTCAGATTGATTAGACTTCTAAAAGACTGATGAGCCTATCGTTACCCATTAATTACCCCCTCTCTTTAAATTGATCATCATCATCTATGCCTTCTCTTCATAATTCTCAAATAGTCTAAAATACTTTCCATCTTATCTCATCCTCCAAATTTCAATCAACCTCTCTTGTTTCTTCCAGAACCAAGCACAAAGTGACTAATCCTTTTGATAACCCTGGTACACCCCCACCATGCTCCTCATCTTCAGCCACTCCTCAGCCTAAGAAAAGAGGAGTAAAGATGCTTGCTCGTAAGATTATGGGTGAAAGTGCGTTATCAAAGAAATTAAATGCACAACTAAAAGCTAGCCAAGCCCAAGAACCCCAGAACTCTGATGACTCCTTCAAGTCTGTGACTAAGGGGGAAGAAACTGGGTCTTCTGATACTGAACAGGTAACCTCTGGCCCAAATACTACTATTGAGGTCATTTCTGAGTTGGCTGAAAATCTAGAGTATAGGTATTTGGTTGGATCTGTGGTGGATGTAGAAATTTCTTATTCCAGAAGGAGAGGTGGTAAAAATAAAAAGGAAAAAGAAAAAAAGAGTGAGGGTGTTCGAAGTGAAGAAAGGGGAATGGGGAAAAGAGTGGTTGATTCTTCACCCACTTTTGATACAGGTAGAATGGCTATTTATGGAGCAGAAGCAGATAAAGTGGAGGAAAGTGTCAAGAAAAAAGGGGGAAGTGGGTCTGGAGAAGCCGCTGAAGGGCTGGTCAAACTTGGGAAAAATACAGATGAACCTGGTTCATCAGTTGAAGAAACCTTCGCAGACTTATTGAAGAAAGTAGGTGACAGCTACAACCCCAAGAAGAAGAGAACTTCCAAGGCTAAGACCCCTGTCACTACTAGGGATAACAAGAAAAAGAAGCTGCCCCTTCTGACACTATTGAAATTCCTCCCACAAGAGGAAGATCCACAAGAATTCAGCTAAAGCAGAATGAGGAAGAGCTGCAAAGATCCTTAGAAGAAAGCAAAAAGAAAAGGATGGACAAAGGGAAGAAAAAGGTGGGAGAGCCTGTTGAGGCTGTTGATGTGGATGATATGGACCTGATCCATCAAGATAAAGATGTGATTGCTGAAGTGGAGGTTCAGACTCCCAAGCCCAATAAAACCAAGACTTCCACTAAGAAGTCTACAAATATGTCAAAGTCTGCTGAACCATCCACCCTGGTAAAAAAGACCAGGTCTGCAGTGAAAACCAAACAAGTAAAAATTTCTGAAGAAGAGGAATCGAGTGGAGAAGAGGAAGATGAATCAGACAGTGAAAAGGACAAGATGGCCAAGTTTGGCAAAGGAACTATTCTGAAGGGTAGACTCCTCAAGGATTTGGAGAAGGAAGGGATGGTGCTGTTGTTGGAGAAATTAGAAGTGCAAGGCTGGAAGGACATGGTCCTTCAGATGGATGGCAGGTTGTCAAGGGGTGAAATTATTGTGTTTATGGCTAATGCTGGAGTGAAGGATGGAAGGGTTACCAGCCTGGTGAAAGGGGTGAAAATTACTTTCGATGAAAATGAGCTAGTGAAATTCTAGGTGTACTTGCTGAGGGGTACAATGACTACACAAAGCTGAAATGGCCAAGCATAGAAAACCTTCCTACTGCCTTTGCCATCACTAGAAAATTCAGTGACAATGAGGAAGAAAGTGAGCCCAAGGTTGTGTACAAGAATGAGATGAAGCCACCACACAAGGTGATATTTGAATTCATCAACAATTGTGTTTTGCCTAGGCAGGAAACGAGGCACATTGCCAACTTATGGACTTGGTTCTGATGGAATGCTTGGATAGTAGGAGGCAGATTAACTGGCCTGCATTTACAATCCATCTCCTTGATAGGGTTATCAATGGCTCCAAAGCTCATTCCATTCCCTATGGCTTCATTCTCACAGTCGTGCTTGCACATTGTAAGCTGCCCCTGAAGAAATGAGAGATGGATACAAGCAAAGATCATTTTGGTGCTAACACTATGGTTGCTTGTGATTATGAGGTCCATGCCACTCCCAATGAACCTGGTTCATCCAAAAGGCACCAGTCAATAACAAGGTCAGAGCCTTGGTGTAGGAGAGTGGGGAAAAGGATGTTGAGATAGCAAGGCTGAAGACACAGTTGGCTGAGGTAGAGTCAGAGATAGATGCTCTTAGAACTGAACTAGCAAGGGAAAAAGAGAAGAATGATGGAATTCTTGAAGACATGCTGAAACTTCTCCAAGCCAAAACCAAGCCTCCAGTTCTTCCAAGCCTTAAACTCCTCGCCCAGTGTAGACCTTTCAGTGACCCAGTTTGGGATGTTTCTTGTTTTCTCATGTTTTCAGTATTTTTATTTCTTTTTGTGTTTTGTGGAAGAATCATATCAACTATCAATGAAATTTGCTTGTTTTGCTCTAACTGCCTGTTTATATTTCTTTGATAGTTTAAATTCTTAGCTTGATTGTTGATGATTAATCCATGAATGCATTTGAAGTAGCTCCAGTGTCCATGGGTAAGTTTTAAAATCTGGGACTCACACATTTTTTATGCAACTTTTCGATGATGCAAAAGGGGGGGGGGGAATGTTGTGCTTTATACTTTGAACAATGATGTTTATAACCTAATGAACCTGGTCCTTGATGATAAGTGATAAAAAGGAAAAATGTTTCTAACATTGTGTTGATGTTGAGCTAAGTTGAAACAGGGCCTAAGCTTATGAAAAGCATAGAGTTTGTCATGATCAAAAAGGGAAAATTTGGTGGCCCAAGTGAAGGATAGTTTTGAAGATTGACAGAGGAAGCTCAGGCATGAACCATGTCCATCCCTTGTGTACATAGACACGGGAAAATTCAAGCATGTGGGATGCACGTGAAGGAGATAAACTTAACTTGATATAATCGATATCTCCTGATCGAAAAGGTTGCATAATTGATAAGGAGAAGGACTCCTTACTCGATGAGAACATTATCCAAGATAAGGAAGGAGTTAGGAGTTGAGATCAACTAGAACTCTTCCACCAAGGAAGAATATCATTAGAACTCTAGTTATTTCTTCATCTACTAACTCTATATATTGCAGCATGTTCTCATTCTACATGCACGCACAAAAGCAAAAGTTAAACTTGAATTGAGAGCAAAATATCAAGGCATTTTGCAAGCAATTCATGTGTGATTCAAGTGTGCAAACCTGAAGCTGCATGAACCAGATAGAAGAACCAGTTCCAAGTGTCTGTCTTTGATTCCAGTTCAATTGTAGTAGGTGTTTTCATATTGTACCTTTCAGCTTTATCTAGAGGCATTTGTATTAGGTACTCAAAGTATTCAAGTTAGAGTTAACTTGAAGTTGTCACAACAGTTAGAGGTTGTTTGCTACACGGGATTAGAGTTAGTCCTAGGTTTACAAAAGTATTTTTGTAAATGCAATTTTTGGCTCAGTGATTTAGTGAAGAGTTTGGAAAAATTCTACTGGGAAGTAGGTTGTGATTTCACTACTAAAAATTCGGGAAAAAATGACCACAAAAAGCGACCAAAGTTTGTCCCTAAACAGTGAAAAGCGACCAAAATGCGTCCAAACAGGCTTGATCGCTATTTTGCTGGTCCCTTTACCATAGCGACCAACTTTGGTCTCTATGTTAAATTGACCAAATATTCCGAGTATCAAAAAAAGAGACCAACTTTGGTCGCTATATTATTTTAATAATATAAATTTAGCGACCAAATTTGGTCTCTATTTTTAAATTGCGTTATTTATTTCTTTATTTATTATTATACAAAATATAGCGACCAACTTTGGTCTGTAAATAAAATATAATATTTTAAAATCTGGACAATAGCGACCACGGTTGGTCACTTTTTTATTAATTAATTTAATTTTTTTAAACATAAGCGAACACAAGTGGTCGTTAATTTCCAGAAAAAATAATTTATTTACTAATTTATTTAATTTGTTTTAAACCAAAGCGACCACAATTGGTCGCTAATTTCCAGAAAAAATAATTTATTTACTAATTTATTTAATTTGTTTTAAACCAAAGCGACCACAATTGGTCGCTAATTTCCAGAAAAAATATTTTTATTAATAACATAGCGACCAACTTTGGTCGCTATTCTTGAAATCTGGGTTAGTTAGCGACCACCTTTGGTCGATATTCTGGAAATCTGGGTTTAATAGCGACCAACTTTGGGCGCTATTTTGGGTTTTATTTTGGCAAAAACTGCCTATTTTGGCAGCCACACCACCCGCCAGCATACCAAATCCTATTACAACAACAACAACAACAACAACAATAACAACAATACTAACACAACAACAACAGCAACAACAATACTAACACAACAAAAATACGAACTAACAACACAACAACAACAACGACAACATTAAAACCAATATTAAAACCAAAATTAAAACCAACAACGTATAAAGTTCAATAGAACTAACACATTTAACTAACAAAACTAAGTTAACACTTAATACAAGCCCATTCCAAAACGGACGGAAGTTCTATTGTCTAGTTCAAAGTATATAAAAGTACTCAATGACTGTTTCATTCTATATCATTATCATCACCATCTATTGAATCTTCATTATCAAGACGGTAATGAGAAGGGTCATTTCGTGGTGGACGAGAAGAACGATCACGGGGAGGACGGGAGGAACTAACACGGGCAGGACGGAAGGAACACTCACGTTCAAGTTGAGCCTCTGGCGATGGCTCGCGAGACCCGGAAATCGAAAAAGCTCCAGAAGCTAGGAGAGATTTAAGCTGAGCTTGCATACCTTCGTAATGAGCTTGCATGCCTTGGTACTGAGCTTGCATGCTAACGTACTGAGCATCTCTTAGCCTTTCTCGTTCCTTGGATGCTTCTAGCTCGCTTGTGAGCGTTATCACAGTCTTCGCATAGTGGAGAGGCTCTCCCCATCAAGTTGCTCAGCTTGCGAGGAAGTTCCTATTCCTTGCATTCCACAGTGATAGCGGTGGAACTTCTTATTAGGAAGCCCGTATACCTTCCCATATTTTGCACCGCCAGCCTCCTGCATCCATAGTCTTTCTGCATCCTCCTCCGAAATATGGATTGGCTCGCCCGACTCATTAGGTGGCTGACTGCGTATGAATTCCTCCATGTCAACTCTGAAGCGATCCTATAAGAAATTTTTTATTTAATTAGTATTTGAAAGATTATATTAGAGTATATCAGAATACTTAATGAAAAGAGAAAACTTACATGTACAGTCGATGATCGGTCGTCGACCCACCTTTCTGGATCAGTCTCTTTCTTTTTCTTGACAATATGAGTCTCCTTGAATAACTCATCTTGCTTCATTGGACGACCCAGCTTCTTTTCCTGAAAATTCATAAATTATAGTTAATAAACAGAATAGATATACTTTGAAAATTAAAATAAATGAATAAATTACGTACCAATCTTCTTTTTATAGTCCCTTGGCTGATCGCACCTCCAGTGTGCAAGGAGCCTCCCTTCTCGGATGCGCGAGCTTTCTTTCCTTTTTCTCTCTTATTTAAGAACTCTGCGGTAAGCCACTGCCTTTGCAAATCCCTCCAAAATTCATCAAGAAACCAGTTAGGCTTCTGGTTGTACAGTCTAAGATTTAAATTACGCGCCACCTCCGCGCTATAGCGGTGTTCCCATACACACTTGCTCTGTATTTCAAAAGTTAAATATTGTATGAAAATATCATAAATATAAATAATTATAAAGCTTAAAAGAAAATTTATACCTTAAATTCATTGAAAATTTGCTCCTTCAGCGAGAATGGGAATTCGCTCCAACTCGTATAAGGGGCATCATAAAGCTTTCTAGTGGCGTTGGTGATTATCCTCGTAGTAGTGTACTCGGGATGAACCTGCAATTTAACCAAAAAAACACATTAATATATTAGTACAATTTGTACAAAACAATAAACGTAAAAAAATCAAGTTGCTCTTACCCATCACCCTCAGGGACTATCATGACCCTGCCATACTTATCCTTATGCACCTCTTCGTCATCATCAGCATCATCGTCGGAAACAGGTACATTAGATGCATGTGTGGAAGGTGTAGGGGGGTCAGAGCTAGTATCTCGCAGGAGAAGGCCTGTAAGAGATGGAGCCGATGAGGAAGATGGATGTGATCCCTGTGACTGCGACATCGCGGGATCGAACGGAAGCTGCTGTGATACTGATGCCTCTGACCCCCGTGGATGTGGCACCAGTGGCTGTGACCCACGTGGTTGTGACCCCCGTGGCTGTGACCTGGATAGATGTGAGCCATGTGCTCGTGAGGCAGCTGGACTGTATGTTGGACGTACAGTCCTAGGGCCATGTGCTGAAAGACCTGGTGTTTGTACAAAGATGTAGCTGGGCTGTGATGCTGTGGCGCCTCATAATATCCATCGGGTGGAGGATAAGACATAGGCGGCGCCTGTGAAGAGGGTGGAAAAGAGGGAGGATAAGAGGGAGGAGTATCTTCTACTCTCCTCTTTCCCTTCTTAGCCTTTCCTTTACCCCGAGAACCCGTAGGGTCATCGTTACCTCGACCCTTGCCTGTCATCTGCATAAAAATTACATATTTAGATTGAAACATATAATAAAATAGCTATAAAATGAGAAGTAGTAAAGAAACCAACTTTTTAAAGCTCATCGACATATTGTTCCTCGTCCGAGGATTCTTCTTCCGAACTAGTTTGTGCTTCATCAGTTGATTCTTCTTCAACATTTTCTATTATTGTTACTTCATCTATGTCAACTTCTTCCAATATGTGTGCAGGATGTTCCAAATCATTTTCTAAAAGTTCGTCCACTATTTGGTGAACACTGGAGATATCATTTTGATAAGCAACATCTAAAATATTCTCGACTTCCACCCTACCTACAGGTTAGTTTTAATTACAACCCACCAATCTGACTTATTCCGCCGCAATGGATAAGGAGAATAATACACTTTCCTAACATTATGTGCAATAATTAAAGGATCATAGCGATCATACTCCCTCGTATGAGTAACCTCAATTATGCTGTATTGGTTGTGTACTCTTGTACCTCTTGTTGGATGTGGGTCAAACCACTTGCATCTAAAGAGTATCAATTTCTTATATGGATAACCAGTATATTCTAGTTCAATTATTTCTTTGAGCACACCATAATAATCAATATCTCCAACTCTGTTGCCATCACCTCCTTGAACCCACACCCCGCTGTTGTTGATATTTTTAGTTTTAGAGCAATCCTCTGTATGAAACTTGTAACCATTCACAACGTACTTAGACATTGTTCTGACCTGAAGCCCAGGTCCCCAAGATATATATTTCAAAAATTGATTTACACCATTATTTGGTTCATTTACCTACATATTGTTAAAAAAAAATCATAAGTTAGCGTAACTTCCAAATACTGTTTACCTACATAGTGTTATAATATTATATGGATAAACTTACAACTTGTTTGAACCACGTATCAAATCCCGTATATACAACATCTTGGCCAAATTGACCCACGAAGTGACTGTGACACATCAAATATTTTTAGTAGTTGCATTGAGATGTAATCAAATTAAATTTAATTACTTGATAACTACTAAATCAATACTTACTTGAGAAACGGTGTAACTTCGGGGCAATTTAGTAACACATGAAGTGTAGCTGACTTGTACTCCATATCACTCAAACTTCTCTTTCTAACATCCTTAGAACATCGGCCTGGTTGATTGAATATGGACATAGGCGGATATAATGGATCATTCACACATTGGACCGTGTTCCTATTGGGCCTATTCCTAGCACATCTCACCTTACTCTCAAAATAATAAGAGCAAAAATGAGAAGTTTCCTTTGCAAGATAAGCTTCACATATATATCCTTCTATCCTATTCCTCTGCTTAACAAATTGTTTGCATTTGCCAATAGTCCTACATAATTTCAGGTTAGCCAAAAACATTCTAATAATACAGAAATTTACATGAAACTTATAATATTACCTCTCAAAGGGATACATC
>ML425124.1:0-49645 GCA_005239525.1 Nicotiana knightiana
AAAGCATTAAGGCTTTTTGATGAGTCAATAAAGCTTAAAGCTTTTTAATGATTTGTTAAGTCTGGAAGGATATGACCAGATAGTGTGCCTTTAGGATTACACGTTTAGGAATCACCTATGTGAGTGTGAAGTGTAAGCCGTTTCAAGGAGAATGAAAGTAAAGGCCCATTCTCTAAGCACTCATGAAACCAGGTGGTGTTCATGGATGAAACGAACACAATCGTGAGAACCATAGATGGTTAAGGATTGATTGTGTGACTTATGTTGTCCAGGTATACAACAAAGCTCGACGGTTCAAAGATATCAAATCTACCAATTGATCGAGTATATCCGATATAAGTTCACCACGGAAAGTTCAAAGGGAAACCTATTTATCTAGATGCAATTAATTCTTGCATGTAAAACACACACACACGTCCGTGAATTCCTTTATTTTATAGTCATTCCCCATTCATGAGGGGGATTGTTGGTCTTTAAGATTAATATAGCTTAATTTTAAGCCTGAAGTAGCTTAAAGAGAGTGAATGGAAAACGGTGGGAAAATAAATGGAGGGAAGAAGGAAAGAAAATCTATGTGTATATATAGAGAAGCTCTTCTTCTAGCTCTTAAATAGTTGAGAAGAAGGCAAGCCTCGCGTTGTCGTCATCGCTCGCTCGGCTTCGAATTTGGTCAAAGATTGATTGATTAATCTTTTTGGACAAAATTCTTTTTAAATTATTTAATTAATTAATTTCAACCGAAATGGCCCGCGACCCGGTCCGGTCCGACCCTTTTTCTTTCCCGAATTATATTAATCCGTTTTTAAATTTGCCGCAATATTCATACCTGTTCAAAACAGCTATGACTATTCTGAAAGGATTCACACCTGTTCCAACAACTATGGCTGTTCTGAAAGGTTGCAAAACCTTTTCAGAAACAGTACTAAATTGACTATGAATATACCTTGAATCCTAGAATTTTTACTTACTAAAATTTTCTGATCTTCTGCACAAAATATTCCAGTATATTTTACATCCTTCGAGTGGTTCGCTGTTCACTGGCGTTTTTGGTACCAACACTCCGGTGAGTTAAATCGTTCTATCCTGGGAGGATATATTCCAACACGTCGGGTACTTGAGGGGAATAATTTCCATAAGGCCACACTGTGTATTCAGTGGGCGCGATTTATTCTTATATTATTTTTCATAGAAATAAAAAAACTAAGGACGCCTGGACTAGCGGCGCTCAGCACACGCTAGTGGTCGTGCTAGTCAGGTTTCTCACTGTCTCTGGTATATTTCACTAGCGCGACCGCGCTAAAGCTCGCACTAGTGAACTTTCTTACTGTTTCTATATTTTTTCAGAAATTATTATTATTTTATTTTACAGCAATACAAATTAATAACACTATTGTTATGAGAATAAGATCGGCAATTTTTATTAGCTAATTACATATTATAACAAAAGAACTCCACATTAAGCGAAGAAAAGGAAAGATAAAAGTTCATAAAGAACCCCACCATTCAAGCTGGCTCAACCCTGTAAAATAAATGTTGCTTTCGGTACTATAAATTCCGTCTAGCCACAGAGTTCAGGGGGAATTGAACTAGAGCTCTCTAGTAATTGGAATTGTGCACTATCATGTACTGTCATTTAGGTGTAATGTCTCAAACTTTGTGAGTTATTTTTTTTGTTTTTTATTTCTTATAACGATGATGATTGCGCACACTTCTACTATTTTATAGAGTATATACTTGTGTTTTTCCTACTAGCACAACATATTAGATGAATATATCAACTTAGGCAATGGATTGCACTAAATTAAACATTGAGGCAGGCATAAGGATGAAAGTTATGAAAATTTCATGTCTATTCTATCAACATCAACATGCAGTGGGATTTTCTGTACAATTCCAAAGTCCCAAAAGGGATCCTATGCGTATTGTAATATTCTCCTAATAAAGACAAGTTGTGAGAAAGAGATGAAAAGATAGGTGAAGAAAGAGATAAGGATGCCATGGTGCCCGTAAGATCAGGAAGACCCTATTCCCCTGCTAAAGCAACTGCCTGTGTGCTTCTCTCAATTTATTTTCCTTTATTTAAATCAACAAACAAAACTTTTCTAACTATACAGCTAATTAAAATTAAAACAAAAAGCAGAACACTTTATACAAATTTAGAACCTTTTATCTTGGTTTATGTAATATCTAAATCGACATACCTTTGTCGACTTCCTGGATTTCCGACATATTTAAGGGAGCTAGACATCTTTTTTGAATTTGCATATTCTTTGGTGCAATTAATAAAATTTTACTAATAAACAAAAAATATGCGGCTTAAACTGATGTTTTGACGGACCTCATAAACTTGAAATAAAAATCCATAGGCAATTCAATTATCACTTCTTTTTTGGACTTGGATGGGCATGTTTGGTTTCTTTCTCAAGAGTTTCTTACAGTTAAAAAGCATATAAAATGATAAAGTTTGGATTAAATCTATCATATTTTGTTGAAGTAGCCAATCTTTTGAGGAACACAGAAGATACGGTACATTGTACAAAACCTATTAATTGTACCAAGTGTGTACCCTCACACCAAAAGTTAATACTGCTGCGGGTCATATTTTAAAGTGAAATCGCTGTCAATATAGAGAAACGGAGTGCATATAGGGTAAACGGAACGAATATTAGTTGAGAAACGAGAAGACGTAAATCTCCCTTAAGAAGATAAGAAAGAAAATAAAAAGACCAAAAATTCATCAACCTCCTCTTTCCATCTCCCCCTTCTTTTCCATAAACTTCATGTCAAATCTTCAAATTTTCAATCAAGATTTCCCCAAAGGAGAAGAAGATCATAATAATGAAGATTCAAAAGAAGTAGAGACAAAGATAGTAAGCAATAATAGTTGTAGGCATGATAGTGAAGAGTTGTGTCGAACACCAACTTCTCAGAAAAACAAGATTCCAACAGTCGGAAGCTGCCCTCCACCGGCGCCGAAGAAACCGAGGAAAGTAGTGTTTTGTAAGAGGAAATTGTATGATCAGTTCTTTGAAGTTAGTGGTAATGAAGAGCTGGAGCTGTTCTTTAGATCATATACTCATGAGCTTTCTCGAGTTACACCCGCCGCAGGTATGGCTGTTAAGAAGAGACTACTGAGCTAATAAACATTGAATCCTTTCTCATGTGAATTATTAGACATGTATAATGTACCCCTTCATTATTTATTTTAGGGTTCTTAAGTTCCTTCACGCTATATTCTCTATTGATTCAAGATTTAAAAATAAATAGATAGCTCATGATATTTTTTTTTCCCATGGAGGGTGGTGATGAATAAAACGATGTGTGGAAATTATTGTATTAGTCACTTTTTTGTTTTTTGCTGAATTATGGTATAGTCCATACACATACAAAGTCTTGAGTTATATGTTTCCTGCCAACTGTGAGCAAGCTACGAGGAAAATCTCTCATTTTTTTCAATTCTGAAACAGGAAAAATAAATTGATTTTTTTATTTGAGCCAATTTTTTTCACTTTGTTTCGTAGTTATGGTTGACTGGAGATGCTCCTAAATCATACTGCTGAGATTATTTAAAGTCCCGTTGAATGTAAAATAGAAAAAAATTATTGGAGTATTAAAACAGAAATGAATGCTGGAGAGGTCGGATAAGAGTTATTCGTAAAGAAATTCTAATTAAAAATCTAAATTTATTAAGCGATGAAGTGGTCAACTTCAAAGAACTAATTCAGGTTCTGCAAGTCTTTATGTACCTCTTGAGGGGGACGTTTGCTGTTGTCTTGCACCTATATTTTCTCGTAAAAAGCAATACAACCATAACATTCCTCTACAATTTTTTTATTTTTTTTATTTTACATATATAGTTCTCGAAGGAGAAGTAGACATACAAATTGAGGCTGTTAAACTACGCATGATCTCTAAGGAAATTTCGTCAATAAAAAACTGAAAATATTTAAAAGGTAGACATCAATAATACTCCAAACTGCGATTGAAGTAAAATGAAGTAATTAATTCTTTTAAAAGGAATGATAAAAGATGTTGACTTTATTGTATATTTGTATTGAACCAATAATGTCCATTCCTTGTACAAAAAACTATACATAACTATGAATGTCACCGTTATGGCCCAATACATTATGTGCCTATATATACTCCACTGGTAGTATGGACTGTTAGGTTCATTATCAAAACCAGGTAACCAAACATAGATTCAATGAATTAATGAAGTCAAACAGCTAGCTTCAGAAATTTTGGTGTAGGAAGCAATATATAGTAAGATTAATGATTTTGTACTTTTTACATCATCTGAATGCTTTAAAGGTCAAATAATATATGTTGATTTAAGGCTTAAAATTCAATCGACATTATTTTTTAAGAAAACAATTTTCCAAATGTTAATCCAGTGTCTCTATACCTTTAACTACTTTCTGTGGACCAAGGGATGTGACAATAAGCAACGTGCGAATTGAAACTGGAAACAAGTATTCCATCATGTGTGATTATTAGCTAGCTAGTTAATTAGTACAATCTTATCGTATACCTTGGAATGTTGTCCATTATCGAAAATGAAAGTTACCTGGATCACGTTCTCGAACATATATATATATATATATCCTCTCGAGACATGGAGATCGAGCAGCTAGAGAAGTATCACTACATGTTCACATAAATGCAATAAATATGGCCATTAATAATTTGCTGCTTCCCTCTTTAGAAAGAAATACGACCCTTGATCATTGTAGGTGGTTAGCTGATCATATTTTTTAGGTTTGCTAAATTATTCACGCTATATTCTCTATTGATTAAAGAATTTAGCTGATCCTCTTTTTTTTTTTTTTTTGCATTATTTTTTTTCGTGGAGGGGTGAGAGAAGTTGAAAATTGAGATGTGCAAAAATTATGGTTTAGTCCATATGCGTACAAAAGGTTTTGTGTTATACTTCCTTTCACTATGAACAAATTGTGCAAAAATATATCTCTTTTTTGCATCCATTCTGAATCAACTTGAACGAAATAATTAAGGTTTTAGTAGGAAATTATGAATTTTTGAGTTTTTGTCATTGGTTACTGGTCAAATCTACTGAGATTTAAATATTTGTTGATGTAAAATAGAATTCAAGTTCGAGTATTAATTTCTAAGTCAACAATTCAGAATATTAATTGTCCTGAAATTTGCCAATATATACTGGTCCATGATCCTTTTAAGGTGTCAACAATAATAAATAAAAATTAAATGAGAGTTCAATATGGCAATTATTGTTGGTGAGCAAAGGATGTGACAGTATAATAAGCAACGTGCGAATTGGAAGCCTGGACAAGGTTTCTATCAATTAGAATTGATCATATGACTCGTTAGTACAATTTTATCGTATGTCTTAGAATGTTGGATATTATTAATATGGTTGCAAATTAAAGTCACCCTCAACATCTCCAAGTAATGGACACACGTACATAGTACTCATGCATATACAGGAAACAGTTGAATTCTTCAAGTATAACTCTTTTGTTAATTACACCCTGACCCTATCACTAGTACTTTAAAGTTTAAAATTTAAAGAGAAGAATTTGAATTATAAGGAAACCAACTAAAAGCAAATGAGAGATGAGAAAAACAATTTCTTTATTGACTGTATATTTGTATTCAACTAAAAAAGGAATGAACAATTATTATGTGGTTGAGAATTATTTTTTCCAACTTTTCCTTAAAAAATTAAATTGCCTCTCCAGTCAAACTTTGGTAAATTTATGAAAATTCACATGCAGAGATATCAAAAGTGTATAGTTATTAAAGGTTAAATATGCTTTGTTAGATGTCATAAGAACCACAATAAAAATTTGTCAATATTTAAGGAACTAAAAGTGAAAATTTATCTTTATTATAATTTGAAAAAATCTTTAACAAAAACTGAAAATTCAAAAAATAATATAGCACCAGTGAGAAAGATTGAAGATATAATTCAATTTAGAGAAAACTACAGGAATAGCCATAAATAACCAATACTTATCAACAATTAGCCACTAAGTTATGCTATCAAAAATAGTCATAAAGAGTTACAAATGATATACAACATTTAAAAAATTAGGCAAAATTTAAAATATTTTTTAATAAAAATAGTTGAAATTCGTTAAAAACACATAATAAAGCAATAGGCTAATTATATAAGGAATTTTTACATTTCTATGCCACGTAGGAAACTTTATTACCCTCAATATTTAAGGTTTGACTTAATTACACTTAGTATACCAAATTACCAATTCTATATCATACTTAATTAAGGGTCTAGTTAATTGAACGTTTTTTACTCCTTAATTAAAGGTGTCCATATATCTTACGTTTCTCTCTCCTAACTCCTCACCCCACCCACGTTTTTACCCATACCCACGTTCTTTTTACCATTTTCCCTCTTCTGAAACCAAACAAAATTCCATTGCCCATTCTCCCAAGAGAAAATACTCTTTTTAGCAGTCTAGTTTTTTAGTTCTGGGTTTGTCTGCTCCCTTTACTGATTCTGTTCCCCTGATTATGTTTCATGTTCACAATTCAGTACTATGCTGTTTTTCTGCATCCTCCCTTTCACATCAACATTGCTTAATTGTATTTTGTCCATCTCAAAATTCTATACAGTATTTATCTTCCATTTATAATATTTTTTTCCGTTGAAATACAAGTGACGACTGAGCAACTTCAATGGCGATAAAACTCTCAACTTTAAAGCTTCCCAAGAAAATCCCCAACTGGGTTTGTTCAAAATCCTCTCTTTCTTCACTCTCTAGTGCTTGTCGAATTCAAATCATCCTTGAAACCAATCAATCCCCTACCCCTTCTTCTGACTTTGATTCAAAGATTCAACTTTTAAAGACTAAGCTTCACTCTGAAACCTTAAACTGATTTGTAGTTTTTTTTGTAGAAATTTTGTAGATGAAGAGAAAATTTTGTAGTCAACATTTTTTTTCCAACATAGATTGTAGTTTAATTGTAGTATAAACGCAGTAATTTTGTAGATACCCTTAAAAATAATACAGCTTTATACAATACTTAAATTGATTTGTAATTTTTTTATAGAAATTTTGTAGATGAAGAGAAAATTTAGTCAACATTTTTTTCAACATAGATTGTAGTTTAATTGTAGTATAAATGTAGTAATTTTGTAGATACCCTTAAAAATAATACTGCTTTATACATACTTAAAACTGATTTGTAGTTTATTTGTAGATAAATGTAGGAATTTTGTAGATATTAACATAAAATTAGACTATCATAGAATTTGTAGCATAACAATTTTAATCAGCTCCCCCTAATTCCTAAGACCAGCGCCGTTTTTCCCCTCCCCTTTCTTCCTCTTCTCCATTCCTTCTTCTTCTAAAAAATACAGAGATGAGACCCATTTTTTATAATCAGATTTTTCCCATGTAACCCTAGCGAAAAAAAAGAAAGTTGGTCGTCCCCCTCTAAAAGCTCTTAGCGACAGACCGTCATAGCGGCTCCTTCTTCTTCCCTTCACTACACTTGAGTGAAATCTGAAAAAGTCAAAGAACAGAGTAGATGGCAGAACAGAGTAGCTACAATTTGATTTCGAATTTGTTGAACTTTTGTCGGTTTTTTGGTTTGTTGATTATGAAAAAATATCAACGAACAATGTTTTTGCAGAATGATTTGATTTGAAATTGAAGATAACGTCTAATTCGTAATTTCTGTTTCAAATTAGATATTAACGTCGCTATAATCAATTCAAATATTTAGTCCCAGATTTATAGGTGTCTAATTTGGAAGGAATCGACTCTTAATGTTGGATATTTAATGAATGGTATAAATTTTGTAGGAAAAATGTAAACATAACGGGTAATTATAAAAACATACATATTTTTGATAATAAGGTTTTATATATGATATACGAAAAAAAAAATCTCATTATACAAATGGCATCTTTGAGTTATCCAACAACCAAATAAACACCCCAACAGACTGATTATCCAACTAGGCACCTCTTCTTAGTAATACTAGTTGGAAATGGCCCGTGCCGAGCCCCGGCCCGGACCTATTAAGTTAATAATTTATATTGTTTTATGAAAGAAGTGGATAACTTTTCAAAAGAAATTAACCTGCGCTCCATTCATGAATGTATCCGTCGATCAATAGAGTTAGTAATGCCTATGAACAAGGTTCATTAATATTTGATCTCTCACACACTTTTCATCTGGTCCTATCTGATTAGAAACGTATTCTCTACTTGGCAATTATTTACTCATATATTACATGTGGTTATATTACTAATGGCACTTGTATCTCAAACTTGTACAGTTATTTACTTTGAAAAATATTAGCAATTGCACGCAAATTATTGGAGTATAAATATCAGTTTGATCATTCTACAGTATTCTTGTTATATATATTTGTTCTATAAAAATAATGTTGGTGTACCAAACAACAAGAAAAGAACCAAAGCAAGCAATACAAAGAATTATACAGGATTATCTTCCGGACTATGTGAATTCAATAGTTGAGCACACAAAAGTTCTTTCTAACTCCTTACCATTACCGATAAGGTAGCTGATAATCATTTTAGTATTTCCAAATTTAGCTAATAAAGGATTATCAACTCAAGTTCACAACAATCATTAGTAGTAATTTAAGAGCGTTAAACTCTTAATTAAGCGATATGCCACGATAAACATAACAGAAACAACTTAATTAAGCGAGAATATGTAAGCGTTATTTATTAACTGGTTTCAGCTTCCCACTCTGTGTGAGTTAGGTGTTACAGCTTACAAAATCGTCGTGTATCATTGTATCTCTAAGGTTGATCTTAAGAAAGTAGTGAACTTGTATTATCTTCTACCTTTATTATTTCTCAGAGTGATGTTTCTACTATACAAAGTAAAGAATGCAATACCAAACCACCACTTACAAAAGAACCACCATAAAAATTCACGCACCAATTACGAAGAACCGTCAGAAAAATGCAAGCACCACACTTGTCACGACCCTAAGTTCACTAGTTGTGATGACACATAACCCAGTTTGTTAGGTAAGCCAATTAGTAAATATCCAATTCCAATGATATTAACAAGACAATTAAACGACAATAATTTACTGAATCTTATACATTTCCTAAGGACTGGTAGAACAAATCATGAGCTTTTAAGAATAGAGTTCACAAAGCTGAAATGAAATAAATACATCATCTGTTTGAAAAGTACATAAACAGAGTTTAATAGATCTAAAGCTACCATGAACAAGAGGCAGCTTGTCACGACCCCAAATCCTAACAGATCGTGATGGCGCCTATCGTGGAACTAGGCTAGCCAACCATCACCTAATTACTCATTCGTTCTATTATAATACTTCAAAAATTAATAATAAATAGCAAACAAAACATTAAATAATCTCTTTAAGTCTTTATGCCCCCATAATAATCTAACAGTCTAAACAACTCTCCCCAGACCAGAGTCAATGATCATGAGCATCAATGAAAATAAATTAAATCTGCTAATGTCTTAATCAATGTCTATGAAATAAATACTAATACTAATAAAGGAAGGGAAATGGAGAAGCTGCGAACGCTGAACAACTACCTCGAAATCTCGTAAGCTGCTGAATACGAACGAAGACAACTACTGCTCCGAACCGGTACCTGGATCTGTGCACAGAGGCACATGGAGTAATGATGAGTACGCCAACTCAGTAGTAATGAAAATAAATCACAGTCTGAGAAATACGAAACACACAACAGAGATACACCAATTCACAAAAACAGTAAAACACCAAGTCACCATAAAGTATTCATCAAATACATAAGTTCGAAAATCAATTTCCAGAAATCCTTTGAAACAAGTATAATTTCAATATATTTCAGTAAAACTCTCAGTAAAATCAGTTTGAAAAATGAAGTGAATCACAGTAAAAAACTCAGTAAAATCATCATAAATCTGCCCCTTGGGCCACAATTATTTCTCGTAACAATTTCCTTCAGCACCTCACCATCACTCAGTATCAGCCTAGCGGGCAACCTCACAGTCAATCAGTATCAGACCAGCGGGCAACCTCACAGTCACTCAGTATCAGCCTCGCGGGCATCACTCGCACTCAGTAGGTACCTGCGCTCATTGGGGGTGTACAGACTCCAGAGGGGCTCCTACATCATGGCCCTCGGCCAGCCACATCATGGCATAAATCACTCACAATATTGGCCCTCGGCCTCTCTCATATCATAACATCCTCACAATATTGGCCCGCAGCCTCACTCAGTCAGACACTCTCAACATGCCACTCGGGCCATCATTATACTGGGTTCTCGACCCAAAACAGTGTTTTATTTTTTTTCAAGAATAATATGAAAATACTCTAAGTGTCAAAAAAATTATAAAGAAAATATTGAGTGAAAATCATAACATATCAAGTGAGAAAAATAGTAAAAACAGCCCCCAAAGGGTAAACAGATCGGCACTAGGCCCCAAATATGGCTTGCAGCCCAAATTATATCAAAGTATATCAATACTATTAAGCATAGTATTAAAATCGGGTTCGCAACTCAATAGTTGCCTAAAAAGGAATATATTTTCAAATATCCAATCTTTGCATTTCAAAATCCGTGAAAGGAGGCATAGTTCGGGGTTTCATACCCTCAGGACAACATTTAAAGACCTTACTTACCTCAAACTAGCCCGAAAAGCTACTCTGCAACCCGCTTGCCTCTCGAATCAACTTCCGAGCGCTCCAAATCTATAAAGATTAGATCTTTATCATCAAATTATGCTAAAGGAATGAATTCCAATAAAAAAGTACCAATTTTAGCATAAACCCCGAATTTAGCCAAAACTCGACCCCCAAGCCCGCGTCTCGGAACTCGAAAAATATTATACCAAAATGTTCTTCATTATCTCACGAGTTTGTACATATAAAGAACGCTAAAATCGGAGTTCGTTTGACCCCTCAAATCGACCCCTAAATGTCTCATAATCTAAAGACCTAACTCCACCTTTTCTACTGATTTTCATGAATTTAACACTGATATTAAGGTCTTTAATCACCTACAATCGAGTTAATGAGTCCAAAGATCTTACCTCAATGATGCACCAACGTTTCCCTCTTCAAAATCCCTCAAAAACCTCGGAACCCGCACAACAATGGTGGAAAAAGGGTTAAAAATCGGGGTGTCTCCTTTTTATACTTTCTGTCCAGGATTTTCGCACTTGCGGCCTCAAACTCGCACCTGCAGACAGCACCTGCGGTCAAATCTATCACACCTGCGACTTTTCATTAAACGGCCTAACTTCGCCCCTGCGACTCACATTCCGCATCTGCGACTTCGCAGGTGCGGCCCCCTATCCGCATCTGCGACCTTTTCCCTGGCTGGCCAAATCTCGCACCTGCGGAGCCTTCTTCCGCTCCTGCGGGCCTGCGCCTGCGATGTCCCATCCGCAGGTGCGGTTACACCAGCACCAACAACTTCAGCAGCAACACAAGCACTCCAAACTCCCCGTTAACCACTCAAAACTATCCCGAGCCCCTCGGGACCCCAACCAAACATACCAACACCTCGTATATGATCATTCAAACTTAGTTGCACTCCCGAAACACTAAAATAACTTCCAAAACACCAAAATCATACCAAATTCAAGCTTAAGAACTTTGAAATTTCTAAAATCCACCAACGATGCCGAAACTATCCAAAACAACTCCGATTGACCTGAAATTTTGCAGACATATCCAAAATGACATTACGAACCTGTTCCAACTGTCGAAATTCCACTCCGACCTTGATAACCTAATTTCCACTGCCGATCGGAAATTACCAAAAACTAACTTTCGCCCATTCAAGCCTAATTCTACACCGGTCCTCACAAAAATATTCCAAACACACTCCTAAGTCCCAAATAAGCTAACGAAGTTATCCGAGCCATAAAATCCGCATTCCGAGGTCGTTTACCAATAAGTCAACTCGCAGTTGACTTTTCGAACTCTAAGGCTATTTTTAAAGACTAAGTGCGAAATTCTCATTATAATTATTTCGATTCTCATCCTACCAACTCTAACACATCAACAACAGTTTAACCAAGCTATGACGAGGCAATAACAGTAAATATAAATGCAGATTCTACGTAACGACTGACCGGGTCGTTACATTCTCCCTCTCTTAAACAAATGTTCATCCTCGAACGGGTCTCAAAACGTACCTGGAGTCTCAAACAAGTGAGGATATTTGCTCTGCATCTTTCGCTCGGTCTCCCAAGTAGCCTCCTCCACTGGCTGACCTCTCCATTGTACTTTCATTGAAGCTATATTCTTAGACCTCAACTTTCTGACCTGACGATTCAAAATTGCTACTGGCTCTACCTCATATGACATATCACCCTCGAGCTGAACTGTGCTGAAGTCTAACACATGAGACAGGTCACCAACATACTTCCTGAGCATCGACACATGAAATACCGAATGAAAACTCGATAGGCTGGGGGCAAGGCAAGTCTATAAGCCACCTCTCCAACCTTCTGAAGTACCTCAAAAGGACCAATAAACCGTGGGCTTAGCTTTCCTCTCTTTCTGAACCTCATAACACCCTTCATGGGTGATACCTTCAGCAGTACCTTATCACTTTCCATAAAAGACACATCCCGGACCTTCCGGTCTGCATACCTCTTCTGTCTAGACTGCGCCATGCGAAGTCGCTCCTGAATCAACTTCACCTTCTCCAACGCATCTTGAATCAAATCTGTGCCCAATAACTTAGCCTCACCGGGCTCGAACCAATCAACTGGAGATCTACACCTCCTACCATATAAAGCCTCATATGGGGCCATCTGAATACTGAATTGGTAGCTGTTATAATATGCAAAATCCGCTAGTGGCAGAAACTGATCCATGAACCACCAAATTCAACCACACAAGCCCGTAACATATCCTCCAAAATCTGAATAGTCCGTTCCGACTTCCCGTCGGTCTGAGGATGAAATGCAGTGCTCAACTCTCCATCAGTACCCATACCTCTCTGTACGGACCTCCAAAACTGAGATGTGAATTGAGTGCCTTTGTCAGAAATAATAGAAACCGGAACTCCATGCAATCAGACAATCTCCTTAATGTAAATACCAGCTAATCGCTCTGAAGTATAAGAAGTACCAACAGGAATGAAGTGCGCGGACTTGGTCAATCTATCCACAATGACCCAAATAGCATCAAAACCCTTCGAAGTCCGTGGAATCCCAACTACAAATTCCATAGTAATCCGCTCCCACTTCCACTCCGGAATATCTAACCTCTAAAGTAATCCACCTAGTCTCTGGTGCTCATACTTGACTTGCTGGCAGTTGAGACACCATGCTATATACTCAACAATATCTCTCTTCATCCGCCACCACCAATACTGCTGTCTAAGATCCTGATACATCTTCGCGGCACCCGGATGAATGGAATACCGCGAGCTGTGAGCCTCTGCTAATATCAACTCTCGAAGCCCATCCACATTGAGCACGCAAATACGGCCCTGCATCCTCATAACACCGTCATCACCAATAGTCACATCCCTGGCATCATCTTGACGGACCCTATCCTGAAGTACTAACAAATGCGGATCATCATACTGCCGAGCTCTAATTTGGTCATAGGGAGAAGACCGGGAAGCCATGCTAGCTAATACCCGCGGAGGGTCTGACAAATCCAGTCTCACCAACTGACCCGCCAAAGCCTGGAAATCAAGTGCTAAAGGTTGCTCTGCTGCTAAAAGGTTTGCTAGACTTCCCAAACTCTCGGCCCTGCGACTCAAGGCATCGACCACTACATTGGCCTTTTCCCGGATGATACAAAATAGTGAGATCATAATCTTTGAGAAGATCCAACCATCTCCTCTGCCGCAAATTCAAATCCTTCTGCCTCAGCGGATACTGCAAGCTATGATGGTCAGTGAAAATCTCACAGTGTACCCCATACAAGTAACGCTGCCAAATCTTTAAGGCATGAACAATGGCAGCTAACTCAAGATCGTGCACTGGGTAATTCTTCTCGTGAACCTTCAACTGTCTAGACGCGTAGGCAATCACCCTACCGTCCTGCATCAATTCCACTCCCAAGCCAACTCTAGAAGCATCACAATAGACTGTGTAAGAACCCGAACCAGTAGGCAAAACCAATACCGGAGCTGTGGTCAATGTTGACTTGAGCTTCTAAAAGCTCTCCTCACACTCATCGGACCATCTGAATGGAGCAGCCTTCTGGGTCAATCTGGTCAATGGTGAAGCAATAGAAGAGAATCCTTCCACAAAGCAACGGTAATATCCCGCCAGACTAAGGAAACTCCTTATCTCCGTAGATGAGGACGGTCTGGGCCAACTCTGCACCGCCTCAATCTTCTTCGGATCAACCTGAATACCCTCACTAGACACCACGTGCCCCAAGAAAGCTACTGAACCAAGCCAAAACTCACACTTGGAGAATTTTGCATAAAGTTTTTCCTCCCTCAACCTCTGTAACACAACCCTCAAGTGCTGAGCATGCTCTTCCTAGCTACGAGAATAAACCAGGATGTCATCAATGAACACAATGACGAACGAATTAAGGTAAGGCTGAAACACACTGTTCATCAATTGCATGAACGCGGCTGGGGCATTGGTCAGCCCAAATGACATAACCAGAAATTCATAATGACCATATCTGGTCTTGAAAGCAGTCTTCGGAATGTCAGAATCCCGCATCTTCAACTAGTGATACCCCGACCTCAAATCAAGCTTGGAGAACACCTTAGCTCCCTGAATCCGATCAAACAATTCATCAATACGAAGCAAAGGATACCGGTTCTTCACCGTAACCTTATTCAGTTGCCTATAATCAATGCACATACGTATGAAGCCATCTTTCTTTTTCACAAACAACACCGGTGCACCCCAAGGTGACACACTCGGCCGGATGAACCCCTTATCTAAGAGTTCCTGAAGTTGCTCTTTCATTTCTTTCAACTCCGCTGGTGCCATAAAGTAAGGTGGAATAGATATAGGCTGAGTGTCTGGCACCAAGTCAATACCAAAATCAATATCCCTGTCAGGTGGCATGCCTGACAGGTCTGCAGGAAATACGTCCGGAAAATCACGGACTACAGGAACAAAATCAACAGGAGGAGTCTCACTACTAACATCCCTCACAAAAGCAAGATAAGACTCGCACCCTTTCTCAACCATACGCTGAGCTTTCAAATAAGAAATCACTCTGCTAGGCACATGCTCTATATACCCTCTCCACTCAACTTTCGGAACTCCGGGCATAGCTAGGGTCACGATCTTAGCGTGACAATCAAGGATAGCATGACATGGTGATAACCAATCCATGCCCAGAATTACATCAAAATCAACCATACTGAGTAACATCAAGTCCACTTGGGTCTCCAGACCCCCAATAGATATAAGACATGACCGATACACACGGTCCACAACAATAGTATCACCCACCTGAGTCGAAACATGAACAGACGTAACTAAAGACTCACGGGGCATATTCATAAAGTGGGCAAAATAAGATGAAACATACGAGTACGTGGAACCAGGGTCAGATAAAGCTAAAGCATCACTGTGACAAACTGAGATAGAACCTGTAATCACCGCATATGAGGCCATAGCATCAGGCCTAGCCGGAAGTGCATAAATATGTGGCTGGCCTCCACTTGCTCGACCTTCCCCTCTAGGGCGGCCTCTAGCTGCCTGACCACCACCCCTGGCTGTCTGAGTAGGTAGTGAAGTGACTGGGGCTGAAGTCGAGGGATGAACCCTCTGCTGAGATGAACTACCAGGAGACGGGGACACTGCCTCCACTCATGTCCGAACTCTCCACACTCATAACAACCACCTGGAGATGGAGATGAAAATTGACGAGAACCCGTGCCACTATGATAACCACCAGATGAACCATGCATAGAAGAACCCTGATAAGATGATGCTTGGGTGGAGCTCTGAGCTGGAAGGGCACTAAAAGATGAACGTCCCTGATGAGAACTACGAGGACCCTACCCCGAAGATACACCACTGTAAGTTGGGCGAGCTGGCTGTGGAGGTCTAAATGGACGACCTCTGCTGTGCTGAAACTGCCCTCTGGAAGGGGCACCACTGAAGCTACCTGATCCCCGAGGCCTCTTGGACTCCCTCTCCTCACGCTCCTGCCTACGAACCGACTCAATGTCCCGAGCAATGTCAACTACCTGCTCAAATGTAGCTCCAGACACTCTCTCCCTGGTCATCAAATCCGAAGCTGATACTTTAAACCATCTACAAACCTCCTGATCCTTTCCCTGTCAGTAGGGACTAGCTCCGAAGCATGTCTAGCCAACTCGGAAAACCTCATCTCGTACTGAGTAACTGACAACTCTCCCTGGCGCAGCTGCTCAAACTATCTGCGCTGCTCCTCTTTGTGGGACTGAGGAACATACTTCTCCAAAAAGAGCGTGGAGAACTGCTGCCAGGTGAGTGGTGCTGAACCAACCGGCCTACGCCTCTCAAATGCCTCCCACCAAGTGAAAGCAGCACCAGCAAACTAAAATGTAGCAAATGAGACCCCGCTGGTCTCCAAAATACCCATAGTACGTAGTATCCTCTAGCACTAATCTAGAAACCCTTGGGCATCCTCGCCCTCTGTACAGTTGAAAGTCGGAGGCTGAAGTCTTCTGAATCTCTCCAACCTGTGCTGCTCATCCTCAGGCATAGCAGGAACCACATAGTCCTAAAATGGGGAAACTGGCTGGGCTGAGACTACCCCCGGTGCCTGAATACCCTGTACAACTTGCTCAGGCGTCCGGGCAGCTGGAGTATGAACGCCTCCCCTGACATGAGCTGCAGTGGCAGTAGTAGACGTAGCGACTTCCTGAGCCAAACTGGTACACACCGTCAATATCTAAGCCAGGGTCTCCCAAAAACCCGGAATAACCATAGGCATTACCGGTGCCTAAGCCTGTCCCGCTGAAGCACCATCGGCGATAACCTGATCCTGAACGATAGGGGATCCTGTGGTACTGTCCCCGCTGCTACGCCGGCTGGTCCCCTAACTCCACCACGGCCCCGACCTCTTGTGGGTCTGGCTAGTGTCTGGTGACCCTGATCGGTATTGCGTGTCCTCACCATCTGTGAGAGAATGAAACAACATGAGTTTAGATTTCAAGAATCAATACATTGGCACGAAAGAGTTCAAGAAAATAGGGATGTTTCCTAAGAGTTCTACAACCTCTCGAAGATAAGTATATACATATCTGAACCGATTTGCAAGACTCTACTGAACCTGCTCATGACCGTTGAGTCCTATGGAACCTAGAATTCTGATACCAACTTGTCACGACCCCAAATCATAACAGATCGTGATGGCACCTATCGTGGAAATAGGCTAGCCAACCATCACCTAATTACTCATTCAATCTATTATAATACTTCAAAAATCAATAATAAGCAACAAACAAAACACTAAATAATCTCTTTAAGTCTTTACGACCCCATAATAATCTAACAGTCTAAACAACTCTCCCAAGACTGGAGTCAATGATCATGAGCATCTAAGAAAATAAACTAACTCTGCTAATGTCTTAATCAATGTCTATGAAATAAATACTAATACTAATAAAGGGAGGGAAATGGAGAAGCTGCGGACGCTGAACAGCTACCTCGAAATCCCGTAATCTGCTGAATACGAATGAAGACAGCTACTGCTCCGCATCGGTACCTGGATCTGTGCACAGAGGCACATGGATTAATGATGAGTACGCCAACTCAGTAGTAATAAAAATAAATCACAGTTTGAGAAATACGAAACACACAGCACAAATACACCAATTCACAAAAATAGTAAAACACCAAGTCACCATAAAGTATTCATCAAGTACATAAGTTCGAAAACTAATTTCCAGAAATCCTTTGAAACAAGTATAATTTCAATATATCTCAGTAAAACTCTCAGTAAAAAAACAAAGTGAATCTCAGTCAAAAACTCAGTAAAATCATCATAAATCTGCCCCTCGGGCCACAATTATTTCTCGTAACAATTTCCCTCAGCACCTCACCATCACTCAGTATTAGCCCAACGGGAAACCTCACAGTCACTCAGTATCAGCCCGGCGGGCAACCTTACAGTCACTGAGTATCAGCCTCGCGGGCATCACTCGCACTCAGTAGGTACCTGCACTCATTGGGGGTGTACAGACTCCGGAGGGGCTCCTACAACCCAAGCTCTATAACATGCCACATCATGGCATAAATCACTCACAATATTAACCCTCGACCTTTCTCGTATCATAACATCCTCACAATATTGGCCCGCAACCTCACTCAGTCAGACACTCTCAACATGCCACTCGAGCCATCATTATATCGGGTTCTCGACCAAAAATAGTGTTTTCTTTTTTTTCAAGAAATAATATCAAAATACTTTGAGTGTCAAAACAATTATCAAGAAAATACTGAGTGAAAATCATAACATATCAAGTGAGGAAATAGTAAAAACAGCCCCCAAAGGGTAAACAGATCGGCACTAGGTCCCATACATGGCTTGCAGCCCAAATTATATCAAATTATATCAATACTATTAAGCATAGGCTTTAAAATCGAGTTCGCAAATCAATAGTTGCCTAAAAAGGAATATATTTCCAAATATCCAATCTTTGCATTTCAAAATCCGTGAAATGATGCATAGTCCGGGGTTTCATACCCTCAGGACAGCATTTAACGACCTTACTTACCTCAAACTAGCCCGAAAAGCTACTCTGCAACCCGCTTGCCTCTCGAGTCAACTTCCAAGTGCTCCAAATCAATAAATATCAGATCTTTATCATCAAATTATGCTAAAGGAATTAATTCCAATCGAAAAGTACCAATTTTAGCATAAAACCAGAATTTAGCCAAAATACGACCCCTGGCCCGTGTCTCAGAACTCGATAAATTTTATACCAAAATGTTCTTTATCATCTCACGAGTCTGTACATATAAAGAACGCTAAAATCAGAGTTCGTTTGACCCCTCAAATCGAACCCTAAAGGTCTCATAATCTAAAGCCTCAACTCCACCTTTTCCTACTGATTTTCATGAATTTAACACTGATATTATGGTCTTTAATCACCTACAATCGACTTAATGAGTCCAAAAATCTTACCTTAATGATGCACCAACGTTTCCCTCTTCAAAATCCCTCAAAAACCTCGGAACTCGCACAACAATGGTGGAAAAAGGGTTAAAAATTGCAGAGTCTCCTTTTTATACTTTATGTCCAGGCTTTTCGCACCTGCGGCCTCAAACTCCCACCTTCGGACCGCACCTGCAGTCAAATCTACCGCACCTGTGATTTTTCATTAAACGGCCTAACTCCGCACCTACGACTCACATTTCGCATCTGCGACTTCGCAGGTGCGGCCCCCTATCCGCATCTGCGACCTTTTCCCTTGCTGGCCAAATCTCGCACCTGCGGAGCCTTCTCCCGCTCCTGCAGGCCCGCACCTGCGATGGCCCATCCGAAGGTGCGGTTACACCTGCACCAACAACTTCAGCAGCAACACAACCACTCCAAACTCCCCGTTAACCACTCAAAACCATCCCGAGCCACTCGAGACCACAACCAAACATACCAACACCTCATATATGTTCATTCAAACTTAGTTGCACTCCCGAAACACTAAAATTAACATCAAAGCACCAAAATCACGACAAATTCAAGCCTAAGAACTTTGAAATTTCTAAAATCCACCAACGATGCCGAAATTATCCAAAACAACTCCAATTGACCTGAAATTTTGCAGACATATCCAAAATGATATTACGAACCTGTTCCTACTGTCGAAATTCCATTCTGACCCCGGTATCCTAATTTCCACTGCCGACCGGAAATTACCAAAAACTAACTTTCGCCCATTCAAGCCTAATTCAACAGGTCCTCACAAAAATATTCCGAACACACTCCTAAGTCCCAAATCACCTAACGAAGCTATCTGAGCCATAAAATCCATATTCCGAGGTCGTTTACAAATAAGTAAACTCGCAGTTGACTTTTCCAACTCTAAGGTTATTTTTAAAAACTAATTGACTAAATTCTCATTATAATTATTCCGATTCCGAGCCTACCAACTCTAACACATCAAGAACTGTTTAACCAAGCTATGACGAGGCAATAACAGTAAATATAAATACAGATTCTATGTAACGACCGACCGGGTCGTTACACAGCTACAACCGGGACGCAGGAACATCTTCAATCCAGCTCCAATCGGACACAGCAACATTAGCAGCCAACATCTATACAGAAGGTGCACAAGTGTTGTATGAGTACAACTGACCCCATATACTCAGTAAGTAACAAACCTAACCTTAGGTTGAAAGTAGTGACGAGCTATCACAAGGTCGGGTCCAATACCAATATTCCACAACAGTTCATAACATCATAGTACAAGTAATAAAAGAGGTATCTCAGGAATAAAATGCTCAGCTCGTTCACAGTTCCAGAAAATAGGCATGCTTTTCAAGTATCTTAGTGAAAACCCAAATCTTTTACGCCAAAAATACGAGTAAGTTTGAAAAATGTGATTTTTCCCAAAAATCTTTCCAACAATAAGTAATATTTTTAATTTTCAGATAGCATGAGGAAAGTACGTCTCTATGCCTACATGTCAAGATACATGTAAAATCATAAATGTGCCAAAACTGGGTAGTAAGAAGGAAATGCATCCCTATGCAAGTATCTCAAGTACGCATGACAAATGCAATGCATATCGATGATGAGCTCATGTACTCACACTCTTAGAGTACTCAATCTCACTGTCTCACACTTTCCACTCATCATGCTCAACCACTCGGTACTGCATATGGCCTATACGACTTAGGGAAGATCCATCCCCGAATATATACATCACTGACTATTAGTCACTCAGTACTGAGGAAGGCCAATCTGGCCCCATGGAGAAGATCCATCTCCAGGTATATAAATGCTTCGGACAAGATCCATGTCCAGGGAAGATCCATCCCTCAATACAATCAACCACGTTCATTGGGGGTGTATAGACTCCGGAGGGGCTTCTACAGCCCAAGCGCTATAATCCGCACGGACAACTCACGTTATATAATATCAATATCTGGATCTGCATAGACAACACGCGTGATATATTATCAATAACCTCACAAATAGGCCCCCGACCTCACTCAGTCGTCAATCTCTCCAATCTCACTCACAGGCTTACAATGTCATGAAACTAGCCCGACAACAATGATATTATGTATTAATAAATAACAACTGAGACTGAAATATGATATGAATGCATGAATAAGATTAAGTACTAAATCTCATGAGTTTCTCTGTGATGGTCTGTCAAATATGACAGAACAACTGATAGAAGGAAGACCTGAGCTCAGGCAAGAGATAGACCAATTTGGCTCAGATATTCATGACATGCAGGCTCAATTGAATAAAAAGATTGAGGTGTCTGATGAC
This sequence comes from Nicotiana knightiana, assembly GCA_005239525.1. Taxonomy (NCBI): domain Eukaryota; kingdom Viridiplantae; phylum Streptophyta; class Magnoliopsida; order Solanales; family Solanaceae; genus Nicotiana; species Nicotiana knightiana. Next base: position 21,418 of record ML425124.1, read on the forward strand.
CTACAATCAATTTTAGTGGATACTGACCAATTTTTGGAGCGAAAATAGGAGTTCGAACTATTCGACCAAAATATTATTAATGATGTCAAGGTTGATGAAGAGTGCAAAATAGAGGATGTAAAAAATAATGCAATTTTGGAGTTGGAGCGTATTGGACCTCATTCTAAATACTTTTTAACATTGTGTTTGGTTGGTGGCATGAGACTTGATCCAGTCGAACATATGGAGGAGTCAATAGATGAGGAACAAAGTGCTTATATTCTGAAATTTGTGATGCCAATGAGACAAAATGACATCCCTCACTTAAAGGCCAAGAAGTGCAAGATGTGATATCTATTGCTTTGCTCCTTTATTTTTATACCACCACCCCATGAACGTGACAGAAAAATTAATGCAAAGTTGGGGGCGCAATTTATATCCTAAGTGGAAGAAAAAGTGATGAAGTAGTGTAAGTTGTGCCATGACGTTAAATCAGACGCTTGTTGGGAGGCAAACCATCTTTACTGCTTTCGTTTGTTTCTATTTTTTTAATCTTATTATTGTTGTAGTGTCTGTTTTTATTTTGTAGGATTATGAGCATAAGAAGAAAAGCCATTGGAAGAGTGCAAAAACGAGTTAGATGGTGAGAACTAAGTGTGGGGTACCACACAAATGACCATGCATGGGGAAAGTCTGAGTGCCCGTGATCCGCTATTGCTTCGGCCTTTAGCCTTTTAGGGAGTTTCTTGTCCACCCTTGTTATTGTTTTGCTTTATTTGTGCATTGAGGACACTGCACTCTTTTAAGTGTGGGGGTGGGAGAATTTTCTAGATAATTAGTAATAGTATGTTAGAAAAAAGTTAACTTCTTATTTTTATTTTTTTAGTTGTGTAGTATTGAAGTAGCAATAAATTTTTTTTATTTATAAAAAAGTAGAAAAATTAGACTTGTCCCGATGATGGATCACATTCGACAGGTGTCTTGAGGGATTTAAGTTGAAGGAAAAAAGATAAAAATATTTTCTTTTGGTAGGTAGTGTAATAATTCCCTTAGTTTTTCTTTGTACCACGGTTCTTTTCCAAAGGTTTTGTTTGAACCGGGTGTAGGTAGTTTTATTTTTTTAGGAGTAGGAGCCAATGTGCTATGATTGGAATTGGAGCAATATCTCTTGACTTTGTTATGCATTGAGAATAGTGATTACTTTTGTTGTGACGCTTAGGCTCAGTTTTTTACTCTTGTATAAGTACCTTAAATCGTATGATCTTAACTTTGCTTAACTGCTTTGATTGGAGTGTCGCGATGAAACCAATCCTGAGTGAATTATGTGCCATGTCTGTGTGAGCTTTTGTATGTATTCTGTGCATTGCATTTGATGTCTAGAACTTGCCCCGTGTGTGTGCGAAGCGAAATAGTAGTATTGTTCAGTCTAGGAAGTGATATAGGCGTTTCTTTGTTAAGCCAGATATATAAATTTTACCCACCTAAATGTATGTATCGTAGTTAACCCCGTTGAGCCTCTAATCCTGTTTCTTTGGCAACCACATTACAAGCCTTACCTATCTGTTTGAATTAACCATCTATTTGAACCTTTTCACCTCTCGTGAGCACTTGAATTGTTATGAACTTTGTAAAAGTTAAAGTTGGTGTGGTTGGTTTGGCTTTTGAGTGGAACTAATGAAATAAGGAGAAAGGTGCACTGTTTTAAAAATAATAAAAGCTAGTTGAATTGAAAAAGAAAGAAAGGAAATATATAGTTGTATTGCTGTGAAAAATAGTCTTTGGTAGTGGTGACTCTTGATGTAATTGTGCTTAAAGAAATATGTAGTTAATATACATTGATATGAAAGGTGGAGTTATGGTTTGACATAAGTGTAGGGTTTAAATTTTATAATGTATGTACTAAAGTGCTTAGGAAGGTGTAGTCATTATTATGTCCAAATGTATCCTACCCGGCCCGTAGCCTACATTACAACCAATTAAAGTCCTACTTGATCCTAGACTGAATGAGCTCGATTCGTAGAGTAGTACACTACGGGAAAGCCTATGTTCATCTTTTGTTGCATATGAATGTTGTTTCTGAGAATGAGTGACCTCTTTCTATCTTGAGTTCCTTATTGTGCTTAAATTTTATTGTGTGTGGAACTACACCCTTTTGTTGTGTGAGGGAACTTGATTCATGAAGGAAAGGTAATGTCATTGACCTCTATGCTAGAGTAAGTGAGTGGGTTGTGAATAATGCATGGTACTTGTGAGTAAAATCTTGAGGTGAAGATATTACACCCTTGTGCTTAGTCTATTTTAAAGATTCTTGGTATGATGAGTTAGGAGAATTGTTTAAGAAGGTGTGTCTATATAAAGTGTAATTTGATTGCTCGAGGACGAGCAATGTTTAAGTGTGGGGTATTGATGTGTGGCTATAATTCATGGTTTAGCACATTATTCTTCTTGCATTTTATACGCTTTAATGATAAATTACATTTTATTTGTATGTAATGAAATCCATTTTATGTGTAGGTGAATTGGATACAAAAGTAGAGAAAAAAGGGATACTTAAAAGTCGAAAGCTTCTTGGGAGAAGTTGAAAAGGAGAAGCTGGCGAAGCCAGGCCTAGAACAGACCTTATACATGGCGAGGCCAGGCTTGAAGCTAGCTAGAGACCTGGCGAGGAAAGTTCAAACGCCAGCTTGAACAACCTTATACCTGGTGATTCCAGGCCTGGGGCGAGGTCCACCAGGCGTTAGGCCTCGCGAGGCCAGGTCTGGGCATGCACAGTCCGAGTTTTGTTGACTTATTTCGTCTCCAGGTTTGACTAGGACTTGGCCTACATGTTTAGGTCTTTTCCTACACATATAAATAGACCTAAAAATGCCACTTTTGGGGAGTTTTGCGATCGGAGGCAAGAATTCATGTGGGAGAACACACACCACGCTTGGAGGAGGCTTCTAACTAGTTTTTTTTCTCTTCTCTTCCTTTAATTTCATAGTTTCTTTGTTCTAGAGTTTTAGGTACTACATGAAAGTTGTAGTTTGAAGCTTGAATTGTTCTTATTATTTTATCATATTAGTTTATTTATTCAAACTTGCGCTTAATTATTTTATTGCTTGATCACCAATTGAATACTATCTACGAATCTAGGATTGAACTCGGAAGAGGGAATTCTAGATTACATATAAGATTGAGTAGAGAAAGATCTTAACTCTGGNTTCCATAGGAATACAGGCGTTAGGTTAGATTGAATATATGAGTAGTACTCGGGAGAAGGCTATGAGTAATATTAACCATGTCAAACCAATAAACCAGATAAATTAATTAGACGATTTAAGTGGAAAACTCAACAGGATTGTTAGCTAACCCATAAATCTAGAATAATCACTCACATTGAATTCGTCTTTAAGCTTGTCGTTGTTTTTTTTAATCTCTTAATTTGTTACTGTAGATTAATTTTAGTTAAATATTCATACTTTAAAAAATCGCTTGAATAGATTAATTGTCTTATTTTAATTTAGTAAATAGTTAATCACAAGTCCCTGTGGGTACGATATCTGAACTTACATCCTATATTACTTGTAGACCACGTATACTTGCGTGTGCGTTTGGGAGAAACAAGTTTTTGGCGCCGTTGTTGGGGACTTAGAAATTAACTAGTCTACTAGATTAGATTTTTAATTTTGGTCTATTCAAGTTTTTATTTTTATTTTTATCTTATTTTAATATTTTATTATCTTTATTTATATGGCATCTTGGAACGAGAATTGGTCGAATATTGGTTATTCTTATTATGGCGATCCTTGTCCATATTATGGAGGATCACACTTATGGCAAAATTGTGCATCTCAATCTTATGTGTGGAATTTTTGTAATGTGTGTGGTTGTCAAGGTGGCCACTGGGATGGATGTCCTAATTCTTGTTATCCTCAGAGATTTTATTATAATAATTCTAATGATGTTTATGAGTTGCGCAGAAGGAAATGGAGGATATGGAACGGGTTGCGCGTATTATGGACATGACGAGGCAAGTGGCAGACGAGCAACATGACATGATAAGGCAAGTAACCGATCAACAAGTTCTTGACGCCTTAGTGATCAAAAGACTCTAGGCTAGAGTGGACGAATTAATGGCCAATTTCCTAGAAGAACCTCAACTCGGCGAAGGAGACGAGTTCCCACAAGAAGATAATTTTGAAGAAACAGATATAGTGAGCCAATATTGGCTAGAGGAACAAGCTCAACTGATAAAATCTCATGAGTTTATCCGTGATGGTCTGTCAAATATGACAGAACAACTGATAGAAGGAAGAACTGAGCCCAGGCAAGAGATAGACCAATTTGGCTCAGATATTCATGACCTGCAGGCTCTATTGAATAAAAAGGTTGAGGCGTCTGATGCCCTACAACCAATTTTTGTGGATACTGGCCAGCTTGTGGAGCGGAAAGAGGAGTTCCAACTATTCAACCAAAATATTATTAATGATGTCAAGGTTGATGAAAAGTGGAAAATAAAGGATGTAAAAAATAATGCAATTTTGGAGTTGGAGCGTGTTGGGCCTCATTCTAAACACTTTTAAACATTGTGTTTGGTTGGTGACATGAGAATTGATCCAGTCGAGCATATGGAGGAGTCAATAGATGAGGAACAAAGTGCTTATATTTTGAAATTTGTGATGCCAAAGAGACAAAATGACATCCCTCACTTAAAGGCCAAGAAGTGCAAGATGCGATATTTATTGCTTGGTTCCTTTATTTTGTACCACCACAACATGAATGTAACGACCCGATCGGTTGTTTTGAGCTCTAGCACGTCGTTCGGCAGTTTGAGTCCATGACCATCTTTACTTAAGGTATTATGACTTATACGCATGGTCGGAATTGAAATTCGGGAAGTTCGGAGTGGATTTGGAAAGAGAATTCTCATTTCGGAAGCTTTAAGTTGGAAGAACCTGACTAAGAGTTGATTTTGAGCAAACGACCCCGGAATAAAATTTTGATGATTCCAATAGTTTCGTATGGTGATTTCAGATTTAGGAGCATGTTCAAATTTGGATTTGGAACTCCGTAGGACAATTCAGCGAATTTTGGTGAAAGTTGAAAAAAATAGAAGATTTTTTGGAACATTTGACCGAGAGTTGACTTTTTGATATCGGGATCGAAATCCGATTCTAAAAATTAGAATAGATACGTTATATCACTTATGGATCGCGTGCAAAATTTGAAGTCGTTCCGGATTGATTTGATACGATTCGGCGCAAAATATAGAAGTTGGAAGATTTGAAAACTCATAATTCGATTCGATGCGCGATTCATAATTTCGGCGTTGTTTGACGTGGTTTGAAGCCTCGAATAAGTTCATTTTGTATTTTGGGACATGTTGGTATAATTGGTTAAGGTCCCGAGGGCCTCGGGTGGATTTCGGAAGGTTAACAGAATGGATTTCGGACATAAAAAGCTGCTGGAAATTTGGAGTTGCAAAAGCTGTTTTGGACAGCAACTAGTGCATCACAGAGCTGACTTTGGAAGCTTACATATCGAAATCTATAAGGAATATAAAACTTTTCAAAACAAAAAAGTTGTAGCCCTTTGGTTCTAGTCTCCATAAAGTTAAACCATTCATTATTTGGACATTTGATCAAAATATTATGATCGATTGAATGATGGCCGATGAAGCAATTTTGCTAGAAATTTCTGATGCGTGGAGCCGATTTTGTAAGATCATATCTCGAAATATATAAGAATTTATATGGTGTACAACCTATCAAATGAAATATCTTCGATTCTAGTTTTTAAATCTTCAAACCTTTTGTCATTTGGATATTTCTAAAAGGAGTTACGGGCGTTTTAATAAAAGATATCCAGCAGGGGAAAACATGTAATAGGAGGTGTAACCTGCACAACGCAATGTACAATGCGATGAAGCACCTGTGCCTATATAAGGCAGTCACGGGCGACAACTTCTTTTGATGATTTTGTTGAGCTAGGGATTGGTTCTTTCATGGTGGATTCGACCTTGGGGACTACTTAACAATACAAGGTGAGTTTTATTGGATATTTAAAGTTAATAACATCCTATTAACACTAGTATTAACATCATTAAATCTTTGAAATCCCTAGAAATCTTTCAAGTTGTTAAAGAACACCAATTTCCGAAACATTGTATTTTTAAGGAAAAGCTTCAGGAAGGCAATACTAATGATTCAAGCTCATTTCTTATGAGTCGGTGAGAGTAATTCTAATATTTGTTTCAAGTTGTTATGGTTGGATAATTGATTTCATAAACCCTAGTTCATGGCATGAATAGTGTTGTTAGAAAATGAAGGAGAGATAAATAGTGATTTTAGAAATTAAATTAAAGGAGACAATGAACCTATTGAATCATTTTCTAGCTTAGTTGGAAGTGTTCAACTAAGTAATCACAAAATTGAATATTTTAGAAATGTTGGTTAAGGAAGATGATGAATAGTAATTTTGCGGTGTTGGAGAATTAATGTACTATCATTGATGAATTCAAATGGGTATTAAATAATAAGAGTAGAGTTAAATGTGCTAGTAAGTGAATCTATTAGACGATTTGAGCTGGAGGCTTATAGCCAACTTGTGAGTCATAAAAGGATATTGATAAATATTTTTGAGTCGTATTTTGATTGTAATTGAGATTGTAATTGTAGATATCAATTTGTTGGTGGCGTATGAGCATTTTACTCAATGTTACGATGTCGGAGGAGGATTAAAAGCTTTTGAATGTTAATAAAGCAAAAGCGAGTTTTGGAGCGTTGGCCATTGGTCGAGTTGTTTGAAAGGCTTGGGAGCCGGCTATGGGACTCCGGAGCGAGGTAAGTCTCCTTTCTAACCTTATAAGAGGGAATTGTCCTCATAGGTGAAATAATTAATTACGTGCTACTATTTGTGGAGGGCTACGTACGCACGAGTTGACGAGAGTCCGTGCGTAGCTACTATTATGCTTATGTCCGGGTAGTCTAGGACCCAAAAGCATGCTTTACTTGTCGTACTTGTAATTTTACTGATAAATTTAAAATTCTTAAATCATATCAAATTTGAAAAATGAATTTCTAAATAGATTAAACACCATCTTCTTGACCATTAAAAGAGAAATTATCATTTCCTTGGGTAATTGTTTTCCTGATGAAGTCTGGATTGACTGTTTGAATGTGTGTAACAATAAGTACCTGCATCACATGTATGATTCGCGAGCAGGGTAATAGATGCATCTATGGTTCGCGCCGTTCGACCCTGTGGCAGTGCACATTTTATTATTTTGTTGGATCAGGCCGTACGACCTCGGCATTAATTGTGCATGCTATTTGCTTGGTACTTTCTGTGATATGAACTGCTTAAATGCCTTGAGATATAAGTTGTTAACTGGAATAACTGAAATTTTAATTATGAAAGAAGCTGTCCCTTCCTGTTGTTATCTATTATTTAATCATGACATTCATGCTTAGTGTCACATTTAATTATATTAATTTGAGCACTAGTAAGTGTTGAAGTTGACCTCGCGTCACTACCTCTTCGAGGTTAGACGGGATACTTACTGGGTACATGTTGTTTTTGTACTCATACTACACTTGGTGTGCATTTTTTTTGCACAGGCACATGTATGTCTAGTGGCCTAATTTGGCGCAGCGACATGGTTGATACGGAGACTTAGGTGACCTGCACCTCTCGAGACGACTGCAGCCAACAAAGTCTCCTTCAGAGTATTCTATTGTATTTTCTCTACTGTCCAGTTGTATTCTAGACGGTTATTGTATTATATTTTATTTCCTAGAAATTGCTCATGCACTTGTGAACCGGGTTCTAGGATGTATATGTGATTAGTTAGTATTGAAAAGTGGTTAAAGACATTATTATTTACTCGGTGAAGTTCATTATTTATTTCTAAATGTAAGGAAAAGAAATGATTTCAAAAATATTAAAATGAGAATTTAATTAACTATTTGGTGCTGGGTTGCCTGACAGTAGTGTCCGGCGCCATCACGACCTTTAATGGATTTTAGGTCGTGACAATGAACGTGACAGAAAGATTGATGCAAAGTTGGGGGCACAATTTATATCCTCAAAGTGGAAGGAAAAGTGATGAAGTATTGTAAGTCATGCTACGACGTTAAATCAGGCGCTTGTTGGAAGGCAACCCATCTTTACTGCTTTCATTTATTTCTATTTTTTTTAATCTTATTATTGTTGTAGTGTCTGTTTTTATTTTGTAGGATTATAAGCATTGGAAGGAAAGCCATTGGAAGAGTGAAAAATCAAGTTAGATAGTGAGAACTAAGTGTAGGGTGCCACACAAAAGACCATGCATGGGGGAAGTCTGAGTACCCGTGATCCGCTATTGCTTCGGCCTTTGGCCTTTCAGGGAGTTTCTTGTTCACCCTTGTTATTGTTTTAATTTATTTGTGCCTTGAGGACACTGCACTCTTTTAAGTATGGGTGAGAGAATTCTCCAGATAATTAGTATTAGTATGTTAGAAAAAGGTTAACTTCTTATTTTTATTTTTCTAGTTGTGTAGTATTTTAGTAGCTATAAAAAAAAATTAAAATTTTTTTTGAAAAATAAGTAGAAAAATTTGGACTTCTCCCGACGATGGATCGCATTCGACAGGTGTCTTGAGGGATTTAAGTTGAAAGAAAAAAGACAAAAGATTTTCTTTTGGTAGGTAGTGTAATAATTCCGCCTTGATTTTTCTTTGTGCCGCGGTTCTTTTCCAAAGGTTTTGTTTGAACCGGGTGTAGGTTGTTTTATTTTTTTTAGGTGTAGGAGCCAATGTGCTGTGGTTGGAATTGGAGTAATATCTCTTGACTTTGTTATGCCTTGAGAATAGCGAGTACTTGTGTTGTGACGCTAAGGCTCAGTTTTTTACTCTTGTATAAGTACCTTAAAAAGTATGATCTTAACTTTTCTTAACTGCTTTGACTGGAGTGTCACGATGAAACAAATCCTGAGTGAATTATGTGCCATGTCTGTGTGAGGTTTTGTCGGTATTCTGTGCATTGCATGTGATGTCTAGAACTTGCCCTGTGTGTGTGCGAAGAGAAATAATAGTATTATTCAATCTAGGAAGTGATATATGCGTTTCTTTGTTAAGCCAGATATATAAGTTTACCCACCTAAATGTATGTATCGTAGTTAACCCCCTTGAGCCTCTAATCCTGTTTCTTTGGGAACCACATTACAAGCCTTACCTATCTGTTTGAATTAACCATCTATTTGAACCTTTTCACCACTCGTGATCACTTAAATTGTTATGAACTTTGTAAAAGTTAAAGTTGGTGTGGTTGGTTTGGATTTTGAGTGGAACTAATAAAATAAGGAGAAATGTGCACTGTTTTGAAAATAATAAAAGCCACTTGAATTAAAAAAGAAAGAAAGGAAATATATAGTTGTATTGCTGTGAAAAATAGTCTTTGATAGTGGCGACTCTTGATGTAATTGTGCTTACAGAAATATGAAGTTAATATACATTGATATGAAAGGTGGAGTTATTGTTTGACATAAGTTCGGGGTTTAAATGTTAAAGTGTATGTACTAAAGTGCTTAGGGAGGTATAGTCATTCTTATGTCCAAATGTATCCTACCCGACCCGCGGCCTACATTACAACCAATTAAAGTCCTACTTGATCCTAGACAGAATGACCTCGATTAGTAGAGTAGTACACTACATGAAAGCCTATGGTTCATCTTTCGTGCCATATGAATGTTATTTCTGAGAGTGAGTGAATTCTTTCTATATTGAGTTCCTAATCGTGCTTAAATTTTATTGTGTGTGGAACTACTCTCTTTTGTTGTATGAGGGCACTTGATTCATGAAGGAAAGGAAATGTCATTAACCTCTATGTTAGAGTAAGTGAGTGAGTTGTGAATAATGCATGGTACTTGTGAGTCAAATCTTGAGGTGAAGATGTTACACCCTTGTGCTTAGTCTATTTTAAAGATTCTTGGTATGATGAGTTAGGAGAATTTTTTTAAAAGGCCGTGTCTATATAAAGTGTAGTTTGATTGCTCGAGGACGAACAATGTTTAAGTGTGGGGTATTGATGTGTGGCTATAATTCATGGTTTAGCACATTATTCGCCTTGTATTTTATACGCTTTAATGATAAATTTCACTTTATTGGCGCGTAATGAAGTCCATTTTACGTGTAGGTGAATTGGAGACGAAAGTAGAGAAAAAAGGGATACTTAAAAATCAAAAGCGTGCTCAGGAGCAGTTGAAAAGAAGAAGCCGGCTAAGCCAGGCCTAGAGCAGGCCTTATACCTGGCGAGGCCAGGCTTGAAGCTGGCTAGAGACCTGGCGAGGCGAGATCAAACGCTAGCTTGACTGGGCCTTATACCTGGCGACGCCAGGCCTGGAGTGAGGTCCACCAGGTGTTAGGCCTCACGAGGCCAGGTCTTGGCATGCACAGTCCGAGTTTTGTTGACTTATTTCGTCTCCTGGTTTGACTAGGACTTGTCCTACACGTTTAGGTCTTTTCCTACACATATAAATAGACCTAAAAACTCCACTTTTGGAGAGTTTTGCGACCGGATGCAAGAATTCACGTGGGGGAACGCACACCACGTTTGGAGGAGGCTTCTAACTAGTTTTTCGTCTCTCCTCTTCCTTTAATTTCATAGTTTCTTTGTTCTAGAGTTTTGGGTGCTACATGAACGTTGTAGTTTGATTCTTGAATTGTTCTTATTATTTTATTATAATGGTTTATTTATTCAATCTTGCAATTAATTATTTGATTGCTTGATCACCAATTGAATACTATCTACGAATCTAGGATTGAACTCGGAAGAGGGAATTCAAGATTGCATATAACATTGAGTAGAGCAAGATCTTAACTCTAGGGGGTGGGGGGGAGGGAGGGGGGAGGATTTGCGGTTAGGATATGAATATACCTAATCGCCTTGCTTGGTTACTATATAGGAATTATTTTCTTGTTAATTCTAATTTCATATGAATATAGACATTAGATTAGCTTGAATATATGAGTATTCTTCCGGAGAAAGCTACGAGTAATATTAACCATGTCAACAATAAACTAGATAAATTAATTAGACGATTTAAGTGGAAAACTCAACGGGATTGTTAGCTAACCCATAACTCTAGAATATTAACTCAGATTGAATTCGTCTTTAAGCTTGTCGTTGTTTTCTTTAATCTCTTAATTTGTTACTCTAAATTAGTTTCAGTTAAATATTCATACTTTTAAAAGTCGCTTGAATAGATTAGTTGTCTTATTTTAATTTAGTAAATAGTTAATCACAATTCCATGTGGGTATGATATCTGGAGTTACATCCTATGTTACTTGTCGACCGCGTATACTTTCGTGTGTGTTTGGGAGCAACAGAAATTCTATTATTATATTAAATACCAAATTGTAGTTGGATACTGACCCTTGTGAAAAGATGATAAGAACGCCGCAAAAATTACCTCAACCGGAGCTCTATAACTCAAGATATGCTCAATATACGAAAGAACGCAGTCTGATTTTTTTATACACAGGGATTTTCGCTTTTGCGACAAAAACTCCACACCTGCGCTTTTTCAGCTGTCATTTTCGTTTTTGCGGATCATTTTTCGCACATATGGGGTCGCAGATGCGGACCCAACTTCGTATCTGCGAAGCACCAACACCAGCTCTCTTCTCGGAAACTAAAATGAGCATAACTCCCTCAAACGATGTCCAAATTCGATGATTCTTTTTGTCTATGGCTCCGTAATTAAGATACAAATCTAGGTCTTCAATCAAAACAGAAATTAGAGCTCATTTGCTTAATATGGTACCATTTATGCTTGAAGAAACGACGTCGAAACATAAAAAACGAGCGCAACATAACCCAAACCTATCCGAAACTCACCTGAGCTCCTCGGGACCCCGTCCAAACATACCAACAAGTCCCATAACATAACACAGACTTAATCAAGGCCTCAAAACACACATAACAACATCGAGACGACGAATCGCACCTCAAATCATACTTAAATGAACTTTGAACTTTTAATTCATAACTCGTGCCAACACATATCAATCATCCCGGAATGAACCCAAATTTTGCACACAAGTTCCAAATGACATGACGAAGCTATTCCAATTCCCGGAACCACTATCCAAATCCGATATCCTTAAAGTCAACTTCCGGTCAAACTTATGAACTTTCCAAAACTTTAAATTTCTAATTTTTTGCCAACTTGTGCCGAAACCTTCTAGAAACATCCAAATGCAAATCCGGGCATACGCTCGAGTCCAAAATCACTATCCGAACCTAACGAAACCTTCAAAACTCTGTTCCGGGGTCAAATTCACAAAAAGTCAAACTTGGTCAACTCTTTCAACTTAAAGCTTCAACAATCAAATTCATTCTTCCAAATCGATTACGAATAACCTGAACACCAAAACAGACGATTCACATAAGTCATAATACATCCTACGGAGCTACTCATGCCCGTAAACTACCGAGCGAAGTGCAAATGCTCAAAGCGACTGGTCAGGTCGTTACATTCTCCCCAACGTAAACATACGCTCGTCCTCGAACGTGCCATGAGTTGTTCCCAAAACCTCCAAACCGTCGTATAACCTTACCATGCACATACTCGGGAGTGATCCCACATCACCCTATCCCATATAGGTCCGATAACGCATCATAACTGAAATTTCTCAATTCAACCTAGCCCAAAGCTTTAGGACCCAGTTCTAACATCCAGAATTGTTTATAAGACCCGAATCCCGCAACCTACACACTGTATAAGTCTGAACAAGCTGTACCAAACAGCAACCATAACCCAAGCTACAATCACAAGATATACCACATAACTCAAATACCGATAGCAAAATCTTCGATCATAGTAACTACTCAGAACAACCCAATCCCGGTAATAAACCTCATACCTAACAAAACCCCATTATAAAACCTTCATAAACCGCCGATAATGAAATAACACCCAGAAATTCATAATCATTCATCAAATCAACAAGACGTGGATCTCCCTCTCCTTCAACAAGAACTATAGCCAATTCCTAAGCCGACTTCCGATATTATCTTTTCAAATATACCGCAATCAAATCCGATAGCACCCATCCTAGATCCGACGACTTCATCTTATCGATTACCAACTACTCTACTGATATGCAACACCAATACTACCCAGATCCATGAACTGTGCAATCCATGCACCAATAAGCAACAATCCAAATGTACTCAATAGCGAAACTGACTCAATCAAGAGAACCGTCCCGCAAGCTTAACGGGTACCACCACCATGTAATGCTAGGAACCCATCACACACCGTAGAGCCATCACCCGACTCTAACACAAAGGTTCATACCTCAACATAACTCCGCTACAATGCACGACTCCATCCAAATGCTGGTCCATATCATATACCTCGAGACACCTTGCTCAAAATCAATAACCATGCGAAATTCGACATCAAGTACCCAAAGTGCATTACCACAACCATGGAGAATCAGATGACACAATGCCAAACAAAACCCGAAAGAACATAACCAATATGCCTTAATCATGCAATACCCAATTACTCATCTCGCTCAAATTTTGCTATAAGACCACAATAGAACTGCACCATGTGTGCCTAAAACCAAAAAATCACAACTCCTCGTAGCATAGAAGAGTAACTCACAGAAAATTTCAGAACACGAATAAGTTTAGCAACAACTGAATGGGACATCTCTCAACAATCGCATGATGGAGCCAACCAATCCAACTCAGTGTAGAATATACAATCTAATTGGGCCTACCAATGGACCCCCAAATCAACTCCGGGAATCCACAAATAGATAAATAAACCTCCGAAAGCCCACAATGAGTGAATCATAACACATACTATCATCTGGCTAGCTTCGGCCATGACTTCACAGTCCACAACCATGAAACAATCTGCTCATGAGAACTCCTAGTCTCCAAATCCATAGAACACACAAATTATGATATCTGATCCCAACTCTACCGCCATAATGTATAACACATCTCTCATACACGATCATCCCACGAGAAATGCTTCTAAAATTCTTCCGTGCCACATAAAATTTGAATATCAGCAGTTGATCAACCAGGAGAGTGCCGCAATACCAGTGAAGTATCCATAAATCAAACACAATGCCCCCATCTAAAATGTATTCTCTCATCAAGCCATACCAAATAGTAATATCATTACCTAGTCATTTGAAACCGTTCATGCTGCCTACAAATTTCATGACCTTCCCTTCAAAACTGAACTATGATCTCGCTCACGTAAATCTCAATCCCACACAACACATTGCATATACCATGTCATAGTATGAAAAAAATATGAGAACTTCATAGTCCACTCTGAGTCACAAGCAGCTACATACTCAATTAGCCAAGGACCTTCCATTTGATTTCACCCAGGAGAAATTCACTATACACCACATGCTCCTAAAGCCAGTAGGAAATATACCCCTCGAACCTCCGTAAAAACCATCGAGAACTCTTCGAAACCCATTTGCATATAACCAAGCTATCAGAACCGAATCTCTCTAACTCAACCCAGCCACGCAGGTCACCAAAACCCAAGAGCATTGCCACGAAACACCTGTAGATACTAGCCATGCCATAAGCACCCGAAGAACCGATCATACCCATCATTGTGCTGATCCAACCTATTACTAAGCTGTCATATTTTTCCAAGTCCTTTCCAAATTGCCTTCGAATTGATACTTCTCCTTGCTACGACAACACGATCCCTAACCAAAATTCACCACACAAGAGACCCTAGTATAAAACCATAATGCCCTAAGGCCCATACGCTGACTTCCCTCTTAAGCACCCCGAAGAACCACAACCCAGACACCCACTCTAAAGAGACCTTATGTGAACCTAAAATTATTTTCTTCACCTTCTTGATACTAAAATGCATAATCCCCAATGATATAAAAATGCCACAAGTCTCGACACCGTCCAATGTAACTCTCAGTTTCTAACTATATACAAATCTTGAAAATTCCAAATCGCTACATTTAAATCTTGAATCCATTAGAACCATTCTTAAGAGTCATCCACTCTTCTCAAATCTCAATTAAACCGACCAAACAGACCGAACGACCTATTCCCCATTAACACACTAATACCGAAGGGAGTAACCCACACTCCTAAGCAATCGAGCAAATTCCAACTCTATGCACACTACATCCTTCACGACTAACCACTCAATCGTTCCATGATTCCTATATACCCATAGGGTGTAATACAACCCGTATCCAGAAATTCCCTTACTCGAGTCATCCTCAATCTCAACCCCTACAGTCATAATTGATCCACAAGTATACCTCAAACCGAAACTAATAGAACACATAATCGTGCAATCAACTCGTCGATAGAAGACTTCCCCACTTGGCTCAAAGCCATAGATCAAAACACACAATAACTCACAATGTCCATACTCTCTTACTGCCATAATACCGCAGTGAGATTCAACTAAATCCTTCCTAAGCTCCTGTAACGCAAACTATCTAATACTTCAAATTAGCTACAAATATCGCATTCACCCTTGTAATAGTCAAGCCAACTTCCACAAGCGATCCATACTTAAATTGCAACATATATCATTCACTGGTAAACGAACTCTCTACAAAACATCACAAGGACCACACAACTTAAGGACACCTCGCAGAGGTAACCCACCTGCTTAGCCTCAATCTAACATTTCTTCATACTCTTTCACAACCACAACTACTACGTAATCGATTAATCTTCCTGAGTCTGATCTTAACAATAAGACATGAGAACCTAAGTCATCCCGGCATTAAGCAACAGGAAAGATCCTTCAATACACTCATAACTCGGAACCATACGTCGTATCAAGACAGAAACCAAACACCCAATAGTCCTTGCTACATCTCAAGTAAGCTCTTCTAGCCCATTCGAACAATCTGAACACATCTTGCAGCCACATCATACTCACCACATAGTCATCCAAACTCAAATTTCACTAACAGGGACACCACCGGACATATAAGTCCCAAAATCATGTGGTCACACAACCGAAATCTCCATGCTCAAGTTACCGTCAAAACCCGGCCTCAAGTCCTCCAGACTGGCCCATCTTCAGCATGCCAAAATCACATCTCACACCTTAACCATGGAATCACAAGCCGTCGTTGCACAGCTGCTAGCAAGCGCTCACATGCGCATACGAATGCGTGAAAGGAATTCAAAGGGTTGCGCTTCAAGCTGAATCAATGATGCACGATAAGGAAACAAAGATGGGAAGTATATCCTAAATGTCCTATAATCTCTCGAAGATAGATATGGACGTCATCATACCGATCCGCAAGACTCTACTAGACACTTGCTCATGACTTGTAGAACCTATGAACCGAGAGCTCTGATACCACCTTGTCATGACCCCAAATTCACTAGTCGTGATGGAACCTAACCCAACCCGCTAGGTAAGCCAACTAGTAACTATCCAATTCCAATGATATTAACAAGATAATTAAATAAAAGTAATTTACTGAATCTTATACATTTTCCAAGGACTGGTAGTACAAATCATGAGCTTCTAGAAATAGAGTTCACAAAGCTGAAACGAAATAAATACATCGTCTATTTGAAAAGTACATAAATAGAGTTTTATAGATCTAGAGCAACCATGAACAAGAGGCAGCGACAACCAGGACGCAGGTACATCTTCAATCCAGCTCCAATCGAATAAGCAACATCAACAGCCAACATCTGCACGTAAGGTGCAGAAGTGTAGTATGAGAACAACCGATCCCGTGTACTCAGTAAGTAACAAACCTAACCTTAGGTTGAAATTAGTGTTGAGCTATCACAAGGTCGGGTCCAATACCGATATTCCACAACAGTTCATAATAGTATAGTACAAGTAATAAAAGAGGTATCTCGGGAATAAAATGCTCAGCTCGTTCACAGTTCCAGAAAATAGGCATGCCTTTCAAGTATCTCAGTGAAAACCCAAACCTTTTACCGAAAATGCCAAAAATACGAGTAAGTTTGAAAATTGTGATTTTTCCCAAAAGTTCTTCCAACAATAACTAATGTTTCATTGTCAGATAGTATGATGAAAGTACGTATATATGCCTACATATCAAGATACAAGTAAAATCATAAATGTCCCAAAACTAGGTAGCAGGAAGGAAATGCATCTCTATGCAAGTATCTCAAGTACGCATGACAAACATAATGCATCTCGATGATGAGCTCATGTACTCACACTCTTAGAGTATTCAATCGCACTGTCGCACACTTTTCACTCATCATGCTCAACCACTCAGTACTATATATGGCCCATACCCAGGGAAGATCCATCCCGGAATATATAGATCACTTACCATCAGTCACTCAGTACCGAGGAAGGCCAATCCGGACCCATGGAGAAGATCCATCTCCAAGTATTAAATACTTCGGAAAAGATCCATCTCCAGGGAAGATCCATCCCTCAATACAATCAACCACGCTCACTAGGGGTGTACAGACTCCGGAGGGGCTCCTACAGCCCAAGCGCTATAATCCGCACGGACAACTCACGTGCAATAATATCAATATCTGGATCTGCACGGACAACTCACGTGATGCACGGACAACTCGCGTGCTATAGTATCAATATCCTCACAAACAGGCCCCTGGCCTCGCTCAATCATCAATCTCTCCAGTCTCACTCACGGGCTCACAATGTCATGAAACTAGCCCGACAACAATAATATGATGTATTAATAAATAACAACTGAGACTGAGATATGATATGAATGCATGAATATAACTAAGTACTAAATATCAATGAAATCAGTGAAATGAAAGCATGGAACGACCACTATGGGTCCCAACAGTATCGGCATAAATCCTAAACATAATATCTAGCATGATTGACAACTCACTTACTTTATCACATGATGGTAACACAGTTATCAACAAAGTAGGACCACTATACAGGGTCATAGAAGCAACAGAGTTCCAATTCACATGGTGCACGCCCACACTCCCGTCATCTAGCATGTACATCACCTCAATACCAATCACATAGCATGTATTATAGGGTTTCATACCCTCAACACTAAGTTTAGAAGAGTTACTTACCTCGAACAAGCCAATTCCAATACCGAGCAAGCCAAGTGATGCTCCGAAAATGCCATCTCGCGCGTTCTAACCTCCTAACGGCTCCAAACTAACCAAAAACAACTCAAATACATCAAACAATGCTAAAGGAACCAGTCCTGATCGTAAAAGATCAATTCTTGAATCAAAAACCCAAAATCGGCCAAAAAATCAAATCCAGGGCCGCACCTCAAAATCCGATGAAACTCACAAAATCTGAAAACCTACTCAATTACGAGTCCAACCATACTAATTTCATCCAATTCCAACTCTGAATTGATGTTTAAAACTCAATTATTCACGTTAGAAAAGTTTTTGATAAAACTCCCAATTCTCCAATCAAAATATGGATAAATTCAAAAATGAACTTCTGTGATCATATTAAAATATAAAAATGTAGTTGTATTAATTAAAAAATAAACTTCTGTGATAATACTAAAATATAAAAATTATAGTTGGATACTGAAACCCATGAAAAGACGAGAAGAACACCGCAAAAATCACCTCAATCGGAGCTCTAGAACTCAAGATAAGCTCAAAATACCAAAAGAACGCAGTCTGTTTTATTTATACATAGGGATTTTTGCTTTTGCGACAAAAACTCCGCACCTCCGCTTTTCCGGTTGTCATTTCTGCTTTTTCGGATCATTTGTCACACCTGCGGGGTCGCAAATTCGGACCCAGCTTCGCATCTGCGAAGCACCAGCACCAACTCTCTTCTCCGACACTAAAATGAGCATAACTCCCTCATACGATGTCCAAATTCGACGACTCTTTTTTCTATGGCTCTGTAATTATGATACAGATCTAATGCTTCAATAAAAACAGAAATTAGAGCTCATTTTATTAATGTGGCACCATTTATGATTGAAGAAACGATGTCGAAATATAAAAAAACGAGCGCAACACAACCCAAACTTATCTGAAACTCACCCGAGCCCCTTTGGACTCCGTCCAAACATACCAACAAGTCCCCATAACATAATACAGACTTAATAGAGTCCTCAAAACACACATAACAATATCGAAATAACGAATCACACCTCAAATCATACTTAAATGATCTTTGAACTTTCAATTCCATAACTCATGCCGACACATATCAAATCATCCCGGAATGAAACCCAAATTTTGTACATAAGTCCCAAATGACATGAAGAAGCTATTCTAATTCCCAGAACCACAATCCGAATCCGATATCTTCAAATTCAACTTCCGGTCAAACTTCTGAACTTTCCAAACCTTCAAATTTCTAATTTTTTGCCAACTTGTGTCGAAACCTTCTAGAAATATCCAAATGCAAATCCGGGCGAACGCTCGAGTCCAAAATCACCATTCGGACCTAATAGAACCATCAAAACTCCGTTCTGGGATCAAATTCACAAAAAGTCAAACTTGGTCAACTCTTTCAACTTAAAGCTTCAACAATGAAATTCATTCTTCCGAACCGATTCCGAATAACTTGAACACCAAAACTGACGATTCACTTAAGTCATAATATAGCATACAAAGCTACTCATGCCCGTAAACTACCGAGCGAAGTGAAAATGCTCAATATGACCGACCGGGACGTTACAACACTACATGTATAGCCAGAGCCCCCTCGTTATCTTACGTGCGACTCTAATTGCATACAACTCACACAAGGACTCCTAAATCCATCATGATCCCTTTCTTCCATCTCTCTTCTCCAATCCTCCATCAAACTTGCATTTCTCGGTGCTATAAAATAGGGGTCTTCCCTTTGGCTATCGTATGTATCGACTTGCCTTCGTTCTGAACCAAGGCATTTGGCGGATGCATGGGGTAGAAGTTCGACGACTACATAAGATAAAAGACTATTATTACAAGATAGAAAGTAGCACATTATGATATTTTTCCTTGTTATGCAGGATCTTTGCTTTGATCCATCCAATCAAAGATGAATAGTTACATTAAAGTTACCATTGAAACAACAATGGTACATCTTCCATCACCAGAAGTATCATAATGTCACATGTTTCAGACATGCTTGGACCTCTAATATTCTGTACATAGTATGGTTGCCATCAATTTTATAGACAATGGAGCAGAGATTGATTTACAAGCAATTTTATTTGATAGTGTATTCAATCATGTACAATACTTCAACCTTCTTTTCAACGAAGAAGCATATGATCTAGATTTATAAAATCTTATGGCCGATCAAAGTGGATGAAGCATGACTATTTCATCCCTATATCTAGATACAATTCAAGAAACTGGAATTTCTTCTCCTTCACAAAAAGAGATGTTGCTATTCTTAGGTGTATTATGAGTTAAAAGTCGAGGAGAGGATTATTATCCCTCTTTTTTCTCTTAAACAAATGGTAGGTTGAGAAGATGATTAAAATAGCCAACTTAGAGTGCATTGAGTTAGAAGGAAGTTCTAATTTTCAGCTTCAGTGTCTGCACAATATGAAGGTTTATTTCCTGCATTCAATCCTTTTACATGCTCAACTGAACAAATCAAGAACCTCCGCAAATATTGAAAAACTCTCTGAAGTAAAGTCATCGAATACCATATTATGTTAAGTTCCTGGAATACTCCATCTCATAAATATCCTTTCTTCTTCGCGCCCTTCAAACTTAACCCTTGGTATTTGCAATAATACATCTTTTGATTGATATTTAGATTCAGTGTCTTTCACAATCCAAAATCTAACTAGTCGTGATGACACCTAACATAACCCGCTAGGCAAGCCAATTAACAATAAACCATAATATAATGATAATGATAAGAGTCAAAAAATAAAATGATTGAATTTTATACAACGTTCCTAGGACTGGTAGTACAAATCATGAGCTTCTAAGACTTAGAGTTTACAAAGCGAGTATGAAACAAATACATCATCTGTTCGAAACGTACATAAACAGATTTTTAAATTTAAAGCTACCAAGAACAAGAGGCAGCTATAACTGGAGCGCATGTACATCTTCAATTCCAGCTCCCCCCACACACAGTCACATCAACTCCAAAATCTGCACTCAAGGTGCAGAAGTGTAGTATGAGTACAACTGACCCCATGTACTCAATAAGTAACAAACCTAACCTTAAGTTGAAATTAGTGACAAGCTTGGACAACGGTCAGAATCCAACACAAATAGCCAAGAACAATTTCTAACGATATAAAAAAAAGCAACACGAGTAATAACTCAAGATATGATGCTCGGCTCGTTCACAGTTACAGAAAAATAGGCATTCTTTTCAGTTATAACAGTAAAACCTAAATCTTTCACTGAAATTAACAAATATGAGTATATTAGAAAACTGTGATTTTTTCCCAACAACAGATAAGATGTTTCATTATCAGATAGCTTGAGGAAAGTACATCTCTGTTCCTACATGTCAATGTGCATGTGAAGTCATGAATGTCACAGTATCATACAACATGAGAAAATGCATCTCTATGCCTACATGCCAAGTATGCATGTCAAATGTAATGCACCACAATGATAAACTCATGTGCTTAGCTCTCGAAGTAGTCAACCTCACTCAGCATGCTCAATCACTCAGCACTCGCACTCAGTAGGTACCTGCGGTCACCGCTGGTATGTCACACTCCGGAAGGTCAGATCCTGCCCAAGCGCTAATAAAACCTTCTACGGCGCGCAACCCAATTCCATCATGAATCAATAATACGTGCTGAGGCGTGCAGCCCGATCCCATCATGAATCAATAAAACCCGTTACAGTGTACAAACCGATCCTATCATGAATCAGTAAAACTTGCTGCGGCGTGCAGCCCGATCCTATTAATATCACTCACATTCAGTCCCTCGGCCTCAGCTTCAATATCTTCAGTCTCTCGGGTTCACAAACCTCATGTCAATCAGCCCAAACAATGATAACATGATGTGACAATAATGATAACAGAGACTGAGATATGATATTCAAATGAATGAACATGCATGAGTATGTAATTGCAATTTAAGCAAATAACTCAACATAATTACAATTTAAGCAAATAACTCAACAACAAAAATGACCTCAGTCGGTCCCAACAGAATAAGTATATAGCCGAAACATGATTTCTAAGATGAATCAATCCTCAATTACTCTAGCATGCAGGAATTTCAAGGATAAAAATAATATTAGATAACTACATCGTACCACATAATCAACCGAGTCATAATTCACATGGTGAACGTCCACACGCCCATCACCTAGCATGTGCGTCTCCTCAACACCAAACACATAACACGTATAATCAGGGGTTCATACCCTCAGCACCATGTTTAGAAGTGTTACTTAACTCGAGCAAGCCGAACCCAATACCAAGTAAGTCAAACAATACTCTAGAAATGCCATCCCGTGCGTACCGACCTCCGAACAGCTTGAAACTAGCCAAAAGTAAATCAAGAACATTAAATAATGCCAAAGGAAACAAACCCAACCTATAAAGGTCAAATCTTTAATCAAAAGCCCAAAGTCAACCAAAACGTCAAACTTGGGCCCGCACCTCAGTACCCAAAAAAACTTACAAAATCTGACAACCCATTCAATTACGAGTCCAACAATACTAGTTTCACTCAAATCCGACTCCGAATCGATGTTCCAAACTCAAAAATTCACTATATGAAATTTTAGACCAAAACCCCCAATTTCTCTTTTGAAATCATCACCCAAATACCAAAAACGAGGATAGATTCATGAGATATAATCAAAATCGAGTAGAGAACACTTACCCCAATCCATGTGGTGAAAATCACAGAAACAATTGACTCAATCCGAGCTCCATTGCTCCAAATATATTAAAATAAACTCAAAATCCCGAAATTTGGTGTTTTAATGCACTGCCATGGGTCCCTCTTCGCGATTTCCGTCCCTAACATCGCGATTGCAATTTAAAAAATATTCCAGCTCAAGTTTCACCCTTCGAGATCGCGAACACTCCCCCGCGATCGTGATGAACAAACTCCAACAAGCTTGCACAACTCTTCCAAACATCCTCTAGTATAATAGCTATAACTTTTTGTAGAAAACTCCAAATGACAAATGGTTTAATTTTCTGAAAACTAGACACCAATTGCTACAACTTTTGATTTTTGATCATCTCCAAATACCTATCGTGAAACTAGGGCTAGTTAATAATCACATGATTACAATTTCTTTCTAAAATCCCAACCATTTTCAACATTTCATAAAGTATACAGAATTTCTGAATTCATTAGGCAAAATAAATAGCTAAATAGTCTAAACCATTCCCAAAATCCGGAATCAACATGTCATGAGAATCTAAGAAATATACCAACAAGTCTACTATTATAATACAAAACCTCCGAATGAATAGCTAGGTACAACAAAAGAAGGGAAAACAGAGATGTTGCGGACGCTGAAAAACTACCTCTATATCCCGAACTCCGGCTCCGCACGGAATAGATGGCTAACGCTCGGTATCTGCACCTGAATCTGCACACGGGGGTGCAGGGAGTAATGTGAGTATGCCAACTCAGTATTAATGAGAATAAATCAAGTCTAAGCGGCAAGAAACACATAAAAAAAATCAATATCATCAATTCACAATAAGCATAACCTTTTCTTCCCAACAGTATATACATAGATATGTGAAATCATCATGCCTTAAAACCAACTTTAGAAAAATCCTTTGAAAAATATGTTTTCCAACAATTTCAGAGGTAAAAATAACCGAAGGATTTATTGTTAAAACGAAATAAATCATAAGTAGCCCCTCGGGCAAAAAAATGAATCATAAATCGCCCCTTTGGCAGAACATCACTCAGCACCTCACAGCCACTCAGTATCAGCCCCTCGGGCAACCTCACTGTCACTCATGCCTCCCAATCACTCATCACTCGGCACTCAGCACTCAGTAGGTACCTGAGATCACAGGGGGTGTGTACACCCAATCACTCATCACTCGGCACTCAGCACTCAGTAGGTACCTGAGATCACCGGGGGTGTGTACAGACTCCGGAGGGGCTCCTTCAGCCCAAGCGCTAATATCAAGCCACCTCGTGACGTATCATATCCTCACAAATCAGGACATCGGCCTCACTCAGTCAGAACCTCTCAAAAGCCCCTCGGGCGTATCAGTAAAATGGGGTACTCGACCCAAAATATCATTTTTAAATCTCAACATAGTGTAAATCAGGTTGAGTTTCGAAAACAGTTAAGCACAATGTGACTGAGTGTAAATCATAAATAAACAGTGAGGAAATAGCAGTAAAAAGCCCCCAAGGGGTCTAAACAAGTCGGCACGAGACCCCAACATGGCTTATAGACCAAATATAGCAATAGTCTTTAGAACACAATTTAACATATGATTTAGAGTAAAATACGCAACTCAATATTTTCCGCAGAGAGGACCAAGTCCAATCCAAAAATCAGTGCGCGCCACATACTCGTCATCCGACATGTGCGCCATTCCAAAAATAGTAAAAAATATGAAGTCCGGGGTTTCATACCCTCAGGATAAGATTTATAACCATTACTTAACTCTACCGGGCCACAATATTAGTCCGCGATGCTCTTGTCCCTAAAATTGGCTCTCGATTGCTCCGAATCTAACCAAAACCAGATTAACATCGTCAATATACGCTAAAGAACACAACCCAATAAAAAATTATCAATTTATACAAAAATCTCGAAATTCGGCCAAACCCGAGCCCCGGGCCCACGTCTCAGAATTCGATAAAGTTTACATCACTAGAATCCTCGTCCTTCCACGATTCTAACATACCAAGAACACTAAAATCGGACCACAATTTCCCACTCAAATCCTCAAAAGAAAATTCCAAATTCCATGCACCTTTCTTCCCCAAATTTGGGTTTAATTTCAACAATTTTCCGATTTAATTACTTAGAAAACGACATAGAAACGAGTTATGAAGTTGAAAACCTTACCTCCAAGTGATTCCCTTCGATTTCCTCTTCGGCCCCTCTCAAGAGAGCTCCCAACTCGTTCAATAATGGAGGAAAATGAGCTAATCTCACACAAATGGCCTTTAAAACATTCAGCCCAGCAATTAATTTTTCTCAGTGCGATCGCATTTCCAGGGATGCGTTCGCGATGCACAGACCAGTCTACTCTATGCGGTCGCGTATGAACACACGCGTTCACATAGCTTAAACACTCACCCCCCTCACGCGCCTCAGAACACCCTATGTGATCGCGGACCTTACCCACGCGATCGCACTGCACACAGGACCCACTCTTACGCGATCGCAGCCTCCACCCACGCGATCGCACTGCATAAAAACCCATGCTGCTCCAACTAGGCTATGCAATCGCATTCTTACCCACGCGATCGCATAGAAGGACACCAGAATAGAACACCAGCAAAATTTGCAACTTCCAACATCCAAACTTGATCCGTTAACCTGTCAAAACATACCCGAGGCCCTCGGGACCTCAACCAAACACGCCACCACCACCCATAACCTTATTCAAACTTAGTCAAGCCTTCGAAATACCAAAAACAATGCAAAAACACCAAAATTACATCAAATTCAAGCCTCTGAACTTTGAAACTTCTAAATTTCGCCAATAATGTCGAAACCAACCAAAACACCTCTGATTGACCTGAAATTTTGCACACATATCCAAAATGACATTACGAACCTGCTCCAACTTCCGGAATTCCATTCCAACCCCGATAGCCTATTTTTCACTGCCGACTGGAGATCGCCAAAAACTAACTTTCGCCAATTCAAGCCTAATTCTACACCGGACATCGAAACTTCATTCCGAACACACTCCTAAGTCCCAAATTACCTAACGAAGCTATCCGAGCCATAAAATCCGCATTCTGAGGTCGTTTACCAATAAGTCAACTCCCAGTTGACTTTTTCGACTATTAAGCTAATTTAAGAGACTAAGTGTCTCAATTCTCACCACGACCACTCTGAAACCGAACCAACTGATCCAACACAACATAAATAGGGTAAGCAACATATGATAAAACATAAGCGGGGGAAACAGGGCTAATCTCACGGAACGACCGGCCGGGTCGTTGCATCCTCCCCCTCTTAAACAAACGTTCTTCCTCGAACGGGTATAGAAACATACCTGGAGTCTCGAATAAGTGAGGATATCTGTCCCGCATCTCCCGCTCGGTCTCCCAGGTGGCATCCTCTACCAGCCGCCCTCTCCACTAAAGCTTCATTGAAGTTATATCCTTAGACTTCAGCTTTCTGACCTGTCGACCCAAAATAGCCACTAGCTCTACCTCATATGACATATCACCCTCGAGATAAACCGTGCAGAAGTCCAAAACATGAGACGGGTCACCAACATACTTCCGGAGCATCGAAACATGGAAAACCGGATGAATACTCGCCAAGCTAAGAGGCAAGGCAAGTCTATAAGCCACCTCCTCAATCCTCTGAAGCACCTCAAATGGCCCAATGAACCTGGGACTAAGCTTTCCCCTCTTCTCGAACCGCATAACACCCTTCACGGGTGACACCTTCAGCAACACCTTATCCTCAACCATGAAAGACACATCCCGGACCTTCCGATCCTCATAACTCTTCTGCCTAGACTGCGCCGTGCGAAGCCGCTCCTGAATCAACTTCGCCTTACTCAACGCATCCTGAACCAGGTCTTTGCCCAATAGTCTAGCCCCGCCCGGCTCAAACCAACCAAACAGAGATCTGCACCTCCTACCATATAAAGCCTCATACGGAGCCATCTGGATACTCGACTGATAACTATTATTATATGCAAACTCCGCGAGTGGAAGAAACTGGTCCCATGGACCCCCAAAATCAATTACACATGCATGCAACATATCCTCCAAAATCTGAATAGTACGCTCTGACTGCCCGTCGGTCTGAGGATGAAACGATGTGCTCAACTCGACCTGAGTACCCAACTCTCTCTGTATGGCTCTCCAAAACTGAGTACCTCTGTCAGAAATGATAGAAACTGGAACCCCATGCAATCGGACAATCTCCTTGATATAAATCTCAGCTAACCACACCGAAGAATAAGTAGTACCAACAGGAATGAAGTGTGCGGACTTGGTCAGCCGATCCACAATAACCCATATAGCATCAAACCTCCTCGAAGTCCATGGGAGTCCAACTATGAAGTCCATGGTGATCAACTCCCACTTCCACTCCGGAATATCAAATCTCTGAAGCAATGCACATGGTCTCTGGTGCTCATACTTGACCTGCTGACAGTTGAGACACCGAGCCACAAACTCAACAATATGTTTCTTCATCCTCCTCCACCAATAATGCTGCCTCAAATCCTGATACATCTTTGCGGCACCTGGATGGATGGAATACCGCGAACTATGGGCCTCAGCCAGAATCAAATCTTGAAGTCCATTTACATTGGGCACGCAAATCCGGCCCTGCATCCTAATGACCCCATCATCACCAATAACCACATCCTTGGCATCACCGCGACGGAACCTAACCTGAAGAACAAGCAAATGTGGATCATCATACTGGCATGCTCTAATCTGATCATAAAGAGAAGACCTGTAGGCTACACAAGACACTACCCGTGGAGGCGCTGATAGATCCAACCTCACCAACTGACCCGCTAAATCCTGAACATGGAGTGCTAAAGGCCGCTCTGCTACTGGAAGGTAGGCTAGACTCCCCAAACTCTCTGCTCTGTGACTCAGGACATCGGCCACTACATTGGCCTTCCCCGGATGATATAAAATAGTGAGGTCATAATACTTGAGAAGCTCCAACCACCTCCTCTGACGCAAATTCAGATCCTTCTGCTTAAGCAGATGTTGTAGACTACGGTGATCAGTGAAAATCTCACAATGCACTCCATACAAATAATGACGCCAAATCTTCAAGGCGTGAACAATAGGTGCTAGCTCAAGGTCGTGCACTGGATAATTCTTCTCGTGCACCTTCAAATGTCACGACGCGTATGCAATCACCCTACCTTTCCTGCATCAAAATCGCTACAAGGCCAACTCTCGAGGCATCAGAGTAAACTGTATAAGAAATTGAACCCGTAGGCAAAATCAATACCGGAGCTGTAGTCAAAGCTGACTTGAGCTTCTGAAAGCTCTCCTCACACTCCCCAGTCCATCTGAACTAAGCACTCTTCTGGGTAAGTCTGGTCATAGGTGTCACACCTCCCCTTTTCATACGCCCCGAAGGGGGTACGGGAGTTTCTCCACTTAAAGTGAC